>JAJPUD010031372.1:0-12563 GCA_023553655.1 Myrmecobius fasciatus | reverse complement strand
TTACAATTAATTTTTGGTTTATTTTTTCCTGGCCTTTTATTGAATGCAATTTTACTGCATGATGATCCGAAAAGGATTGCATTTACTCTTTCTGCCTTTGTGCATTTGATTTGGAAGTTTTCATGCCCTAACACATGGTCAATTTTTGTATAGATTCCATGTACTGCCAAGAAAAAAAAAAACAAACCAAAATCTATATTCTTTTCTGGCCCCATTCAATTTTCTCCAAAATGTCTATCAGCCCTAACTTTTACACAATTATATTTACCTCCTTAATGTCTTTCTTTTTTATTTTGTGGTTCAATTTATCTAGTTTTGAGAGAGAAAATTGAGAACCCCTACTTTTATAATTTTGCTGTCTGATTCTTCTTGAAGCTTTCTTAACTTCTATAGGAATTTGAATGTTATACCCCTTGGTGCATATATGTTTAGTGTTGATATTATTTCATTATATAATGATATAATATGACACCCTATCTAAAGTTAGGGTATCATTTCCTTCCTTATCTCTTTTAATTAGATCTATTTTTGCTTTTGCTTCATCTGAGATCAGATTTGCTACCCCTGCTTTTTTTTTTTACTTCAGCTGAAGCATAATACCATAATAGAGTCTGCTTCAGCCTTTTAGGTTTCCTTTAAATGGATCTGTATCACTCTGCTTTAAATGAGTTTCTTGTAAATATCAAATTGTAGGATTTTGGCTTTTAATCCAGTCTGCTCTCTGCTTCCATTTTATGGGAGAGTTCACCCCCTTCACATTCACAGATAAAATGACTAAGTATGTATTTCCTGCCATCTTGTTTACTCCCAGTTATATTTTTCTCTTCCCTTTCCCCTATCCCTTCTCTCTACTATTTCATCACTGATCACTCCCTTCCTCAAATAACTCTCCCCTTTTGCAGCCCCTTCCCCTTCTTATACCTTTTGCCTTCTCCTTCTGTTCTTCCTTCTGTTAGACTCCCCTCTTCCTTTCCCATTTCTCCTCCTACTTCCCTATAAGGTGAGACAAGCTTCTCTGTAAAGCTAAATGTGTTTGATATTCTCTCTTTTAGTTAAAACTGATGATAGCAATATTTACACAATGTTCACTTCTCTACCCTCTTTCCCTCAATTGAAGCAGATCTTTTTTGTCTTCTTATGAGATATTTACCCCATTTTAACTTCATTTTCCTCTTCTTCTAGTAGAATCACCTTTCCTCCTTTAGTTTCTTTTTAAATCACAATGAAATCACATTTTACCTGCACCCTCTAAGTATGTTCATAACAGAGATCTGGATCTCAAGTTAAATATATCATCTTCCCATATAGGGATATAAGCTTTTTAATTTTTAAAAGAAATACTTTTTTTATTTCATTTTTTACCATTTTTGCTTTTCTTGATTTCTGAATTCGAAAATCAAATTTTCTATTAATATCTGCACATTCCATCAGAAATAGGTGAAATTCACTTGTTTCTTTGAATGCCCATCTTTTACCCAGAAATATTGTGCTCAGTTTTGCTGGATAGTTGATTCTTGGCTGCAATCTAAGTTCCTTTCTCTTTCGGAATATCAGATTCCATGCCCTTCAGTCTTTTAAAGTGGAAGCTTCAAGGTTCTGGGTAATCCTGATTGTGGCCCCTTGATATTTGAATGATTTCCTTCTGGCTGCTTGCAATATTTTCTCCTGGGTTTGATAATTCTGAAATTTAACTACAATATTCCTTGGGGTTTTCATTTTGGGGTCTCTTTCAGGAGGTAATTGGTGAATTCTTTCAATTGCTCTTTTACCCTCTTGTTCTAGGACATCAAAGTAGTTTTCCTTGATGATTTCTTAATAGATTCTGGTTAGTTGCTTTTCTTTGAGCTATTTTCCTGGTGAATTGTTTTTCCAATTTGGTTTGTTACATTTTCTTATTTTTTTTTTTCATTTTTAGGTTCTGTTTGAGTGATTCTTCAAGTCTCATTGAATCATTCACTTCCATTTTTTCAATTCTAAATTTTAGGAAATTATTTTATTCAGTTTTTTAATCTCTTTTTGCATTTGGCCAATTGATCTTTTAAATGGGGTCTTTTGTTCATTTCCTTTTTTTTCATTTCACAAATTCTGTTTTTAATGAATCAGTTTCTATTTCATATCTATTTATTAAGGAGTTACATGCTTTTTCTATTTCATCAAAACTATTTTGTAAGGAGATTTTTTCAGATAATTTCTGTTTTTTTCCTTTTCCATTCCCTCTTGTAAAGTTATTTCATTTCCCTGGTTTTCTTCTTACTCTCTTTTAAGATCTTTTTTTGAATTCTTCCAAGAGAGCTTTGTGAAATGGGGACCAACTCATATTACAATTTGGGGTTTCATCTGGAGCTAATTTGTCTTTAGCATTCTCAGAATTTGAGGTCTGTTTTTCTCTTTCTCCATGAAAGCTGACTATGGTTAGAATTCTTTTTGTTTTTGCTCATTTTTAAAAGGTTGCATTCTGATCTTAAGACAAAAGGGCAACAGACATTTTAATCTTCCCTAGTACAAGTAGTGTTGATTGACTGCTGATGCTTGATAAGCATGGCCAGATCTTGCATTTTTCTGGGGTTCACAAAGGTTCATTATTTGCTTTGGGTGTCTCACAGAAAATCTGCTGAACCACTTGCTTGTAATCAGAATAGAGTAGCCTAACAGCTTCTCACTAGATTCCCCTCTGCACGGACACTACCATTACCTGACTCCTCACCCCAGCTCCCTGCATCAGGCTCCCTGCTCTGCGGTCTGGGCTCAGCAGATGCTCCCCCTTCCTGATTGAAATAGAGCTTTTCTGAAGTTCATCCAAAGTATCTTCTTCTGCTAATTTGTTGTACTCCAAATATTTGTGGGTTCTGTCACTCAAAAACCAGTTCAAAGGCTGAATCTGCTGTTGATTGAGGGAAACTTGGAGGAGAGGCTTTTCTACTCTCCACTGTCTTGGCTTTGCCCATGTATGACTGGTAAGAGAACCATTTCAGAAGAGGGGTGGAATCAGAAATATTTCTACAATGATTTGCGTGAATCTTAGATTAGGAAGGTATCTCAGAGGCTATCTAGACTGACTCATACCCAAACAAAAATTCCACCTAAAACATCCAAGTAAGTGACATTCAGCCTTTTCTCAAATTCTTCCAATTAGGCAAACCCATTACCTTCCATTCCCGTCCTTTTTTACTCTTGAATAATTATAATTATCAGAAAGTTGTTTTTTCTGATCAATCTGCCTCTTTGCAAATTTTACCTATTATTCCTATTTTTATCCCTTTGGGCATAAACCAAAAAAGTCTAGTCTCTCTCCCATGAGATAACCCTTCAAATACATGAAGCTATAAATCATATCCCTTTACTCCATGTCTTCCTTTCTTCAAAATAAATATCTGTAGCTTTTTTCATATACAGCATAATCTTGGGACCATAAACCATAATCTTTTGCTTGTTTTCCAACTTATCAATGTCTTCTCTGACATGTGGTATCTAGAATAAAAAAACAATCATTTTGGCTTTGATTAAAGAAGAACAGACAGAGACTATCATATTAGACATCATACTATTTCAACATTGCTTAATGTTACATTAACTTTTTTAGTTGCTTTTGAGTTTCTTTTCTCTGAAAAATTAAAATACCTTTAAATATTAAATCCTTAATAGCCACACTTATCCACATTTTGTTCTATTTTTATTACAATCTATATTATTTGCTTTGGTTCAATGTTCAAGTAGTACAACAGATGCTTAGGGATAAAAACTGAAAATAGACATTCAAATGGGGATACTAAGAAATGGATGGTTAAATTCTTAGTTTTCAGTGACCATTGTTCTTAACTAGTTTTCTGTAGCAACTAGTTCAATGTCATTTTGGAAGTAAATAGATAGTCTTTTGTGATAAATGTGAAAAATAAAGCTTTTGACTTTAATTAAATTTCCCATTGGCTTTTGCCATAATCACTAAATAGAATTCAAGATTTTATAAACTGTGAATACTGGGGCAAAGATTTGGCGGCTGAATGAATGGGACTATAACACTTTACAGCTTCTGGGATGTGGAAACATGGCAGAAATTCATAAAAACACTGTTAGGCAAAACATTGTGCATCACTGTCACACATCCAAAACTTTGCTCTTTGGTAAAGAAACTTTCCCACACAATTTAGGGAAAAAATACTCTTTTAATAGATGCATGTATAAATTTAAAGTACATAGTTCATGGCAACATGAGGAAGTAGCAGAGAATGGGAGTTTTATCCACTCTTCTTTTGAGGATTCTCTTCATGAAAAAGCTGGTCAGAATCATCCCAGATAATACCTTTAAATAGATTTAACAATCATAGTTATTGCATCCTTACTATTTGCAAGTCTACAAAAAGACAGGTAGTTAAAAGAGAGTGGACATGTAACAAATGCTTATTGAATTGAACTGAGCTTCTAAACTTTTCACAAAGTACTGTCCTTACAAAAATCTTATGCTCATTAATATCTCCGTTTTACATTTTAGATAGTTGAAATGCTAAAAAGGTAAGTGATCAGTGTATTTTAGCATGGTTAATAATAGGCAGCTTTTTGACTGGGAATGAAAATCTTAGTTCTGCCATATTGGCTCAAGTTAATCTTCTATTGGTATAGTGGCTTCATATTTATAATAACTAAAATGTGTACAAAAGTTAGTTCTTTAGAATACTAAAGCTCAGGCACAAGAAATACCTAATGATACCAAAAATAATTCCAAATAATCAATTGACAAAAATTTATTAAGCATTTGAGATAGATTATAGAGTGTAAAACTAACTAGTGAAGAGGAAGGAACTTTTCATCTGTATTACATGAAGATACAAGGGTGCCACTGAGGAAGCAACCATCTGGTACTCCTACAAAGAGGAGCAGATAAGTACTAGTGGTTGGTAATTCCCTCATGAAAGGTGCTCAAGGAGTCATGTGACAACCTTACAGTAATCATACAAAATTATATCAGCTTCCTTGGAACAGGCCTGGGACATGATAGGAAATGTCTGCAATCAAACCTGTAAATTTCATTTTTGTTATAGTAGAATAAGGTGACCTGCAAAAAAAATAAGCTAGCAAGAGCATGTAATTTGGGGTTACTAATTTTTGAGTGAGAGGTTGAAGAATTTACATTTCTATTGTTTGTATTAATTTTTATTATTTAATATATTAAATTCATAAGAGAAATACAGATTTAGGAAGTGAAAAGCTGGAGCCTAAGAATGCAACTTGCATTTCCAAATCATGCTTTCAGAAGTAGGAATATTGGTTTTTTGCCAGGATGACTTTATTTCAATAAACATTTTTCACTACTATGATGTTTAATTTCTATCAACAAACCTATCAGCAACCACAAATAATATGAAATTTCTGTCTTATAACAACACATACTTATCTTTTAGCAAGACAGAATCAAATGAATTAATGCAAAAACAAAGTAATTATGTAACAATTTGTTTTATATTAATGTGCAGACTTGTCTGAAGTTTCTATCATTGTCAAGTTAGTCAACTATGCACATACACATACAACAAGCACATATTGTAGGCCATATAAATATGGATATAAATAGAAGCAAAAGGAAAGACATTCTGCCCTCAAGGAGCTTACAATCAACTAAAGGAAAACAACACGTAAAGGGGAGTTAAAGCAGAAAGTCAAAGATTCAAGGAGTGGAGAAACTATACCTGAAGAAGCGTCTGGTAAAATATAGGGAATGAAATGATTGGGGTGTGCCCTTCCTCAAAATATAGTTTCCAGGAAAAACTCAACAGGAGAAGGGCACTTACAGGAGTGGAGTAAAAAGGCAGCTGAAGTATGCTGGCAAAGTTCAGAGATTAAAGTGATTGTTATTTTATAACACTCTATTCTTCTACAAATTCTTTAAAACAATCTACAATTTCAGCATGACAACATATAAGCTTCTTCAGTTTAATCACATTGGGTTATTAATTGCTATTTTTGCTATTCTATTTGTTTCTCCATTACAGTGTATTATCTTAACACTGCTTTGACATATTTATCCAATTATATAAGTGATTTTTCATGTTATTAAAAGGTTTCCTTCTTCATTACTTGTATATTGATCATTACTCTTTTGAAAATATGTTAATAAGCCTCTAGATATTAGATATATTAGTTAGTTACTCCTTTAATTGATTTATCTATAGCCAAAATTGTTTACCAAAGAAGTTTTTCTTTTAATTTTAGAGATATTGTTTTGTGTTGTGTGAAACTCTTTGTTTTTTCTAACCAAACCCACCATGATTTCTATTTGTTTAATTGATAAACATGTCTTTTTCTCCTACGTATAAAAATATATCTCCTTCCTTTTTAATAAAAAAGGATTTGTCTTAATTATTCAGTTAGCTTTTTGGGATGCATAATGTGCAGTATGGATTCAAACCCATTTTAGTTATATTTTTCAATTTTTCTCAACAGTCTCCATGACACCATTAAATGTAGCTTTAATATAAAAAAAGAACCTAGTGCTTGATCTATAAAGTTTGCTGTTCTACATGATAAGGATACAGAAGCAAGAATGAAACAGTCTTTGTCTTCTACAACCACATATTCATAAAGAATAAACTTAAATAGAGATCATTATATGCAACATAAATTGAATAGGAAGAGAATATTAAAAATTGGGAAAAAGGAACAGAAAATTTTTTATGTTGACATTGAATGATACCTAAAATATGTCCTAAAGCAAGTTAAGTCTTTTGAGAGGGAAATATCAAAGAAGAATCTATTTATGCTAAAGGAGAAAATCGACATAAAAGCAGAAGTAGGGGATGCAATGTTGCATCCAACATAAAGTTAAAAGACAAATTTTGGAATATAAATTAATATGGAATACTTAGTAATATAGGAGAATTATAGGAAATAAGTCTTTAAATTATATGATAATAAAATTGTGCATATCTTTACATTCTTCCTTGAGGAACTCATTAGTGAAGAGAGCAATAAGAAGTTTTTGAATATTTTTTTGAACAAGAAGACTATTTTGTTATATTGATGTATGTATTGGAGACAAAAATTTCTCAGCCTTATAATTAATGACCTGGAGAAGAGATTCTAGAAATAGGTTGATCTATTAAGAGATTGATGTGTTAGTTTTAAGTGAAAGGTGATGAAGATCTGAAATGGAGTGGTGGCTCTGAAAGAATAGATGTGTGTAATATTGTGGATATAGAATTGTCACAGTTTAACAAATGATTGGAGATCAGACATGATGAGATAATGGGAAGAACTGAGGATTCCTCACCTATTTTTGAAACTGGTTAATTGGAAGGGTGTCATTATTAAGAGAAATGTGAATATTTGGAAGAGGGTTGGAATTTAGAAGATAAGATAATGTGTACAGTTTTTGAAATGTTGACTTTGAGATATTGGCATCATTAGGCAACAGAAATATGAGGCTAGAATTTTGGAGATAAATAAAAGGAAATATAGATTTGAGAGTCATTTATATAGGGATAATAATTTGACATAAAGTTCAATATATATATATATATACATATATATATATAGAGAGAGAGAGAGAGAAAGGGAAAGAGAGAGAGAGAGAGACAGAGAGAGAGACACACACACAGAGAGAGAGAGAGAGAGAGAGAGAGAGAGAGAGAGAGAGAGAGAGATATGAATAATCCAAAATCCTAAAAGATGTTAAAGGCAAGAGCATGGGACATGAATAAAACAGCAGAAGCAGAAAAGTCCAGTGTCATGGAAGCCAAGGAAAGAGATTGTAACTGCAGCACTGCTATCCATAGTATAATAGAAGCATGGAAAAAGATTTCCATTGTGTTATTAGATCTCCAAACAGAACCTATGGAAAGATGTGATTTAGAATTGCAAAGGACAAGATGACTTTGATGAATTGTAATTTGTACCAGTAGGGGGAGTGCTGATTTTAGAGATCAGATTCACCAAAGTACCCAAGTAGAATTGTTGAGAATAATTTAGTCTGTGCATTTGTTCTGTTGACAAGTATGTACTTCATAAGTTTTCTATAATCATATGTGGGTTCATTCTTACAATGCCCTTTTGAGAAAGAATGTGATCAACATTCTTACCTACTTTTTTATTCCAGGGAAAAGAGGAGTACATAGAAGACTGAAGGATTGCCCATAAATTATAAAGAAGGTTGTACTTTTCGTTGATTTATTCTATTCTAAGTCACAGTGATGTGATTTTACCTATTAGGAACCTGAGAAAATGTAACCATATGTCACACTAACAATATTATGCTGCTTGGACAGCAAAACAATTGTGTTCTATATTGTATATTGGCTATTTGTGTGTGTAATTTAATGCAGCCTAGCCAGAAAAGCTTGCATTATAAAAAGCTATATATTAAGGAATGAGTAAAGTACATCACTAGATTGTCTACTTACTTCACTAGGTATTATGAGAAAAGCATTTTGTAAATCCAAACTGTTGCCAAAATCTGACCTCCTCCTACTGCTGCTGCTATCACTATTGTTAATATTTTATATACTCTTTCTCTTCTTCTTCTTGCTCCTCCCATTAGGAAAAAAATAAATTCTTCCAAAGAACTTAGGACTAATCAGAAAATTTCAGATGCTAGTTCAGGGTTCAGGAATTTTATTAGAATAATGATTTAGGGAATATGTTAATCTGATTTTGTTGCTACATAGCTTTGTAATTCTAGGCAAGTCACTTGTGTAATAAATATTTATTGAGTATCCAATATATAAAAGGATACATGCTTTATTAAATTAGATTATTTTGAACATCTCATTTTTCTCTACTTGTGACCTGTAGATTAGAGTGAATATTTTGAGAATTTGACAGAGGCATTTTACATATCCAGTGAACTAATATGTGAAAGTTCACTGAAGAAGACAAACTACTGTAAAAGTCTCTTTGCTAGTACTATTTATTCTGGGTTCTCCTACAATTTGAAAAGGAAGCTGAAAATGTCTAGAAGGTTCAAAGGAGATGCCTGAAAATAATTTTAAAAATCCAAGAATCATTCTAGGAAAAGAAGCCTGTATTTTGAGTTCTTGGACAAGAAAGAAATAGTCCTTGACTAGATAAGACTCTGTCAGAAAACTGCATTTTATTTCATTTTCTTTTCTCTTGCTGGATTTATAGGCATGAAGAGGTACAACAATGATAGACCCCATAGGAATTGAATCATGGATTGTGAGTGTTGACTGAGCAGAGCAGAATAGTGGAAAATGAGGGCTTTGGAAGAAGAGAGGATTGTATAAAGTGGGGACCAGAACAATATCCCCAGAATTTAGTGCTAGTAAAAAAAATTAAAAATGGGCACTTTAAAAATAATCCAAGTTCTTTTAAGAACTTCTTGTTTCTACTTTCTTATCTGTTCTCTTCTGACCCCACTCCTAACATCTCTCCAGTTTCTCTGTTTGACCTGAGGCTAACTTAGGCTTAAAAGTGACAGAAACTTTCTGAAAATGTCTCACTATCATCTTCTCGGATTGGACACTGGTATGAAAAGCAGCCTTTAGCTCTGAAAATGATAGTAAATAAGGAGATGTGAGCTGTAATGTGGAACAAGAAGGCCAGCATATGGAGGGTTAAATCATTTAAATGCATTTGCTAGCATGGCAGGTGAGTCTGGAATAGAGAAAAAGAGAATAACAAGTTCTGAAGCAAAGATCCCAAAGAAAAAAGAAATTGAAAGGTATGATATCAACTAACCAGAAGGTGCAAATAAAGTTAGGAGTTATTATGGAATAATTCCCCATGGTTTAAAACTCACTATACTCTATATTGAAGAAGCCAACAGAATTGGTAGAAAAATACAGTATAAATCAAAGGAATTGGTCTTATTGTATATAAAATAGTTAGACTTCACCTAGAGAAGTCAAAACAACCATGGTCATAATACCTTAGAATAGATATAATTGCCTCTAAAAGTGTAATGTCAGATAGAGAGACTGAGACTTAAAGATGCTTGTGTGAGGAACATAGGAATATTCTTAATGGTGAAGAGAAGAGCCTGTGCAGAGGTGTAACAAGAAGGAGCATCTGGGGCACAAACAGTGGAGAAGTAGTAAAGCTATAGTGAGATAGGATATGTGGAAACAGAAAAATGTTAGGTTGTCTTACTCATAAAATGTGGCAGGAGAGCTGTATACATGGGAGGAGTTCCATGTTAAGGGAGATCTTCAGGGATACATTGGAAAACAACATCTGGTAGATTGTGGTAGTGCTGTTTAACTGGCTACTGGAAGCCAAAATGTGGAGATAGAGATCCCCTTAAGGAGGAAGACACTCAGGGGCAAAATCTTCTCCATATGGAAAATACATATTTGAATTGGTGTTAATGAATAGGATTATTTTTTTAAAAATTAACAGAATTATGAGAAAAAATATATCTCATGTAGTTTCAAGAGTCAAGGCTTTGTTTGTGAGGGAATTACTGTGGTCAGCAGTGAGGAAGATTCACTCCTGTATATTTCTTTTTTTTTTATTAAAGCTTTTTATTTGTATAACACATGTATGGGTAGTTCCCCAGCATTGATCTTTACAAAGCTTTCCATTAAAAATTTTACTCCCAGTCCCCTCCCCTCCCCTAGATGGCAGGAAGCACTACATGTTAATAATGTTGAAATACTTGACAAGTTATGCAAGAAAAATCCTGTCTAGAAGAAAAAAAAAAGAAAATCAGAGAAAGGCAACAGAATGCAAGCAAATATCAATAGAGATCACGAAAATGATATGTTGTGGTCTATATTTCATATCCCTCTCTCTGGGTGTATATGGTTTTCTTCAGTGAACAATTGGAATTGGTTTGAGACAATTCTTTGTTGCAGAGAGCCATGTCCATCAGAATTGATGATCATGTAATAATGTTGTTGCTGTGTATGATGATCGCCTGGTTCTGCTCGTTTCACTCAGCATCAGCTCATATAAGTCTCTCCAGGTCTTTCTGAAATTGTCCTGCTGGTTGTTTCTTACAGAGTAATAGTATTCCATAACATTCATATACCATAATTTATTCAGCCACTCTCCAATTGATGGGCATCCCTTCAGTTTCCAGTTTCTAGCCACTACAAAAAGGGCTGCCACAAACATTCTTGCACATGTGGGGCCCTTTCCCTCCTCTAAGATGTCTTTGGGATATAGGCCCAGTAGAAACACTGCTGGGTCAAAGGGTATGCACAGTTTGATAACTTTTTGAGCGTAGCTCCAAATTGCTCCCCAGAATGGTTGGATTCGTTCACAGTTCCACCAACAATGTATTAGTGTCCCAGTTTTCCCACATCCCCTACAACATTCATTGTTATCGTTTCCTGTCATTTTAGCCAATCTGACAGGTGTGTAGTGGTACCTCAGAGTTGTCTTAATTTGTATTTCTCTGATTAATAGTGATTTGGAATAACTTTTCATATGACTAGAGATAGTTTTAATTTCATCATCTGAAAATTGTCTGTTCATATCCCTTGACCACTTATCTATTGAAGAGTGACTTGAATTCTTATATATGTGAGACAATTCTCTATATATTTTAGAAATGAGGCCTTTATCAGAACCATTAAATGTAAAGATGATTTCCCAATTTGGTGCTTCCCTCCTAATATTGTCTGCATTAGTTTTATTTGTATAAAAACTTTTTAACTTAATATAATCAAAATTATCCATCTGGTGTTCAATTAGGAGCTCCAGATCTTCTTTGGACATAAATTTATTCCATCTCCACAGGTCTGAGAGGTAAACTATATTACGTTCATCTAACTTGCTTACAATATCACTCTTTATATCTAGATCATGAACCCATTTAGATCTTATCTTGGTATGTGGTGTTAGGTATGGGTCAGGCCCTAATTTCTTCCACACTAGTTTCCAATTTTCCCAGCAGTTTTTTTCCGAATAGTGAGTACTTATCCCAAAAGCTGGGGTCTTTGGGTTTATCAAACAGTAAATTGTTAAGATTATTTCCTAGATTGTCCTGATAACCTATCCTGTGCCACTAATCGACTGCTCTATTTCTTAGCCAGTACCAAATGGTTTTGATGACCGCTGCTTTATAATATAGTTTTAGATTGGGTACAGCAAGGCCACCTTCATCTGCCTTTTTTTTCATTAATCCCCTTGAAATCCTTGACTTTTTTGTTCTTCCAAATGAACTTTGCTACTACTTTTTCTAGATCTGTAAAATAATTTCTTGGGAGTTTGATTGGTATGGCACTAAATAAGTAGATTAGTTTGGGTAGTATTGTCATTTTTATTATGTTCACTCTTCCTGCCCATGAGCACTTAATATTTTTCCAATAGATTAGGTCTGATTTTATTTATGTGGAAAGTGTTTCGTAATTTAGTTCGTATAGTTTCTGACTTTTCCTTGGCAGATAGATTCCCAAATATTTTATCCTATCATCTGCTATTTGGAATGGAATTTCTTTTTGTATCTCTTGCTGCTGAACTTTGTTGGTAATATATAAAAATGCTGATGAATTATGTGGATTAATTTTGAATCCTGCTACTTTGCTAAAGTTGTGAATTGTTTCTAGTAGTTTTTTAGTTGAGTCTCTAGGGTTCTCTAAGTATACCATCATGTCATCTGCAAAGAGTGA
>JAJPUD010031371.1:0-12564 GCA_023553655.1 Myrmecobius fasciatus | reverse complement strand
TTTTTTTTAGATCTTATTTTTACCACTTTTCCCCTCTTTTCCCCAGTATGACAACCTTTCCCCCTCTAGTTCTCTTTTTCATATTATCAAAGTAATATCTAGTTAATTATACCCCCAAACTTTAAGTATCCCCCTAGTAGAAATAAAGTTCTCAAGAGTCCTTTCCTTTTTACCTTTTTATGCATCTCTTGAGTTCTGTGTTTGGATGTCGAATTTCTTCTTCAGATCTGGTCTTTTCATTAGAAATAGGTGAAATTCACCTTTATCATTGAATGACCATCTTCTTCCCTGGAGGATAATGCTCATTCTAGCTGGATAGGTTATTCTTGGCTGTAATCCAAGTTCCTTTGCCCTTGGGAATATCTGGTTCCAGGCCCTTCTATCCTTCAATGTGGAGGCTGACAGATTGTGTGTGATTCTAATTATAGATCCTTGGTATTTGAATTGTTTCTATTTGCAGCAAAATCTTTTCCTTGGTGCAATAGTCCTGAAATTTACCTGTGTTATTCCTTGGGGTTTTAATTTTGGGGTTTCTTTCAGGAGGTGATCGGTGAATTCTTTCAATGGTGATTTTGCCTTCTGATTCTACAATCTGAGGGCAGTTTTCTTTCAGGATTTCCTGGAAGATAGTGTTCAGAGTCTTTTTTTCATCATGGCTTTCAGGAAGTCCAATAATCCTTAGATTGTCTCTCCTAGATCTATTTTCCAAGTCAGTTGTTTTTCTTAGGAGATATTTCATATTTTCTTCTAATTTTTCATTTTTTTGTTTTTGTTTGATTCTTGAAGTCTTACTGAATCATTCACTTGCATTTGTTCAATTCTTATTTTTAAAGTGTTGTTTTCTTCAGTTACCTTTTTAAGCTCCTTTTGTAACTGGCCAATTGAATTTTTTTGTTCATTGCACTCTTTTTCCACTTCACCAATTTTATTTTTCAATAAATTGGTGTCTTTTTCGTATCTCTTTTGCAGGGCATCATATCCTTCTTGCAAGATATTGTATCCTTCTTGCACTGATTTCAATTTATTTTCCCATTCATCCTCCAGCTCTTTTATTAGGTTCTTTAAGCAATCTTCCAGAAAGGCCTTTTGAAAAGGGGACCAGTGATGGTCCTTAATAACTTCCTTTGGAGTTTTGTCTAAAGGAACCTCTGGACCTGGGGTCATCACTTCTTTCTCTTGATAAAAGCTGTCTATAGTGAGAGCTCTCTTTTGCTTCTTCATTTTTTGTTTTTTTTTTTAGACAGCGTGGACATCTCTTTAAGGTAGGGAAAAAAAAAACGGAGGCTGAAACGGCAGCTTTAGATCTTTGCCCTGGGACACTTCGTCGAATTAACTTAAGGTGCTGGGCCGGTGGGGGCTAGGACTAAGTCCGAATTACTCCGTAAACAAGCCAAGTCTGCCAGAACACCTGCTCCAATCAGGGCAGAGTGTCCCGAGTGCCTCAGATAAACTCCAGGTGTTTGGAATTTGGAGTTTGGAGTTTGGAGCTTCAGCCAGGAAGAGCTGAGCTGAGCTGAGTCCCACCCTCACTTCTGGCCTACACCAGAATTCTCTGACACCGGAGTCCTCTGTTTATCCCTCTGTCTGAGTTAGACAAACCTGATATGAAGTTTTTCAGAGATATCTGCAAGCAGTATCCAAATATTTCTGGATTCGTTGACTTAAAGATCAGTTCAGAGGCTTATTTTATTGTTGATTTGAGAGAAGATCAGAGGAGGACACAGAGAGTCACCTTTTCACTCAGCCATCTTGGCTCCGCCCCCCTGCATTAGTCTTTTACATAATTGTTAACTTATAATTCATTCTTTGAAATACTCATTACTTAAGATTTCATTGCTAAGTCTTTACTTGGAACTATATCTTTTGTTTGTGATTTCTGAACCAATTATGCATTATGATCTGGAAAAAGATGTAATAACTATTTCTACATTTTTACATTTTTGGACTATATCTCTGTGCCCCAGTATATGTTCACTTTTTGTAGAGGTACCATATGGTATTGAGAAATATGTGTATTCTTTTGTTTTCTCATTTAGAAGGCATATTCTTTTAACTCTAGTTTCTTCAGAAATTTGCTCAATTCCATATTTTCTCTTTGTCTCCTTTTTTGTTTGATTTATCTAAAACTGAGAGAGGAATATTGAAATCTTCCATTAATATTGTGTTACTACATATGTCTTTTTGTGGATCAGATGTTTCCTTTATGAACATGGGTGCTATGGCATTTGGAAAATATAAGTTTTTTACTGATATTAGTTTGTTGTCTATGGCTCCTTTCAGTGTAACAAGTAAATTCCTTGTTTAGCTTATTTTATTTTTTTGAATGCTTGTTTTTGCTTTGGAAGCATAATTGCAACTCTTTTGTGATTCAGTTGATTCATAGTAAACTTTTTTCCCTCTCTTCAGTTTTATTTTGTGTATAGCAATAGATTGTATGGTTTTGTTTTCTTATCCAATCTGACACTTTTTCTTTTTATTGAATTGTTTAATTCATTCACATTTAAAGTTATGAGAGGTTTATATTTTCCTCCATTTTTCTCTAATAATGAGCTTTTTGTGTTATGATTATTCTCCTCTTCTGTTGTTAGCTGAATACTTTGTTCCTTTAATTATTTTATCTTAATCTTATTTTGTAAGGTTGTCTTATTTCTATTGACTCTTTCTCCTTCACCTTTGATCCCCTCTTCTCATTTGTTACCCTTTTTCCTTTAGGATTTTGCTTGTTTCTTTTTCTCTTGATTTGATTTGGTTATATAATTCTTCTTTTGCTCCTTTTCTCCCTCAGTCAAGTGGATATTCCCCTTATCTTCTCCCCTTCAACCAGTTCTGTTTGATTTTTAAAATTTCACCTTTTTGCATCCCTTTCCAAACAAAAAAAGATTTTCTCATTCCCTTCATTATCTATCCTCTCTTTATGACTATACTAGACCCTAATTCTCTGATTCATAACTTCCATAATTAACTAACCTTTCTCTTTTCTCTATTAAGGAAGGCACTGCTTTATGGTAGGATCCCTACCCCCATCTTTCATTATACAGCCTACCATTGATCTATATTCTCTCTTTGTTTCTTCCCCACTTCAATTGACTTAAAATCTCCTCCCTGAGACCATGTTGTCCCATTCCTTCAGGTGCCAATTGCCCCCAGGAGTTAAAATTAACTCTTTCCTGAAGTAAGAGACTTTTCAAGCACCAAATCCCTAGCATGAGGTCCTCATCTCCCTTCACAGACCATCTCTCTTCATTCATAAGAACATTAATCAGTGAAACCTCCTCCCCTTCCCCCTTTTAAATCTTTCCCCTACTCCCCACCCATTATCCTCTAGACTTTTCTCTTTCTGAGACTTCAGGGGTAACTTTCCTTTCATTCTCAGACTTGGCAGATCATACATTTCTCTCTGTCTTCCTCCCCTCCTTCCCTCTTTTTCATATACCCTCTCACTTTATGATATAATTCTCCCTTCCCCCACAAAAATGTTGATTTACCTGTTGATAGGATGTCTCCAGATTCTGTCCTTGATGCCCCAGGCCTGTCTCTTCACTCCTTATTTCTGCCTTCATACCTGTCTTCTTAGGTACATTTAAGAAGAATTTTTTTAATGGTCTTTCTGCTATTACTCTGTTGCTGTTGCTGTCATTAACTGCTATGTTTATTCAGTCTTCTGGCATTTCTGTTGTTTATGGTATTCAAGAAACAAATCTCTTCAGTTCCGGTTTTCTTTCTAAAAAAATGATCTAGACACTTTTTATTATTGAATGTCCATCTTCTTTTATTTATGGTTAAGTTCTTGCAGAGGTAGTTCTTCCTGGGCTGTATCTATTGCTTTTTGAAATACATTATTACATTCCTCCTATGTTTCCTAGTGGGTACAGAATAGTCTTGCAGTTTAGAGCTTTGCAGCACTGGTGCTGTGGGATTGTCTCCCATGACACCAATGACTACTGGCACACAAGAAAACTTTGCAGCTTGGAGGCAGTATCTACCCAGCCTTGGACAGTGGAAGGGGAGGTTGGGGGGTAGAGGTGGATTTTTATGCACATCCTAGCCCATGGGCTGGGTCCTTAGGTCTGCCAGTGCAGCCTTGCTGATGGTCATATTGGAGGTGGGAGAGCAGTGCTAAGGGAGCTTAGGGTAAGTGAGCATCAGTTTGTGGATTTTTTTTAAACCTCATTGTGTATTCTAACACCATGGAAAAGATGAAAATGCTTTATCTTTGACACATAATTTCTGTTTTGGAGAGATTTGAGAGATCTCAGGGATCAGAGAAACTGTCTAATCCTCTCTCTTGTTGCTCACATGACCCCAGACTCTGAACTGACATTATTTAATTCTTGTAAAAGCCTTGCTATTGTTATCCTCATTTCTTCCTGAGGGCCACAGGGGTGCACTCATTTGCCCACTGTTAAGAAGTGGCTGCTCTAGTTTTGAATGTCTCTTGATTCCAAGTTCCACTGTAGGACACTGCCCCAGAACTCTCTGAGAGCAAAGCCTGGGCCACCTTCTCTGTGTCTCTCCTCCATTGCCCACCCCTGTGTCTTCCCTCCTACTTCCATCCCAACACTAAGCTTAGGACTCACAATAAGCCATGAGGGAGGAGGTTCCCTATGTAGGCTCAGAATGAGGGGCAGGTGGACGGGGATTTGGTTTCCCTGCCTCCTGGGAAGTGGTTCAGGGGGCTGCCTGGCCAGTGGGGAAGACTCTTGGCTGAGTTTCACAGGGAGAGAAGCAGATGGGGAGAGGGTGTGGAGAGGATGCCCAGGGAAGGATGGGAGAGGAACAGAGGGAGGAGAGTAGAGACAGAGAAAATCCGTTAAGGACAGTGACTTTAAAAAGAGGACTGACAGTTCTCCTGAGGCGGAATTCACGTCTCCTCCCACACTGCCCCCAAACAAACACAACTCTGCCAGTGCTTTCCCAGAAAACCTTCACCCAGCGTCACACACAGCACCCCCATGCCAGCTCCTTCCTCCCCCGAGCATGCACATATATGTACACCCCCCCCATGGAAACACAGCCATCTTCCTTTCCCCAGCACACATGTCTTTCCCTCTGCCGCCACCACACTCGCGTGTGTGAGTCTGAGTGCCACCCGCACTAACACACGTGCCATCTCCTTTTTCTTGGAGAACACGCCTGTGTGTCCCTGCCAGCCACCATGTTTCCCCACAGACCCAAGTAGCCACGTGTTGCCACGTCTCGCCTGTGGGTACACCCACTCCCATATGCCAGGCAGGCGCACACATGGTCTCTGCTGCATACACATATACACCCATGCCAGTTCCTTCTTCCAAGAGCCCACATGCCATGTCCTTTCCCTGCAGAGAGATGAGCCCACATTCTGCCTCACTTCTCCCCAGCACATACATGTTAGCACAGCTGCTTCCCAGCTCCATGATCCACTTCCCTCCTCACCCACATGCACACAAGTACCCACTCTCCTGCCCTGGTCACTTAATTCCTCATTTTTACCTATTGTTGTTTAGTCGTGTCTGACTCTTTGTGACCCCATGGACTCCAGGGGATTATCAGGGCAAAGATATGGCATTTAAGGCAATTAAGTACCTTGTCCAGGGTCACACACTCTGAGGCTGCTTTTGAACTCAGGTTTTCCTGACTCTCAGCCCCAGCTGTATTCACTGAGCCGTCTTACTGCCCCTATTTTGATACATACTCATATGCCACCAGAAATGCCCTCACATATCACCATATTCCTCCCCTAAGCACACAGATGTATCTACACATCTCAGTCCCCTTTTTTCCTGTATTTACACACACACACACACACACACACACACACACACACACACTCAGTCCTAGCAACATGTTACTTTTTCCTCATATACACAGGTCTATTTACAATCATATTCCTCTCTGAGCATCTCTACATATCTGAGCACGTCTATACGTCAGTCCCCTTTTTTCCTGTATTTACAAAGACACGCAGTCCTAGCAACATGCTACTTTTTTCTTTTTTTTATTTATTATTATTATTATTATTATTATTATTATTATTATTATTATTATTATTGCTGAGGCAATTGGGGTTAAGTGACTTGCCCAGGGTCACACAGCTAGGGAATGTTAAGTGTCTGAGACCAGATTTGAACTCAGGTCCTCCTGACTTCAGGGCTGATGCTCTAACCACTGTGCCGCCTAGCTGCCCCCTACTTTTTTCTCATAGACACGTGTCTACCTACAATCATATTCCCCTCTGAGCATCTCTACATATCTGAGGACTTCTACACGACAGTCCCCCTTTTTCCATATTTACAAATACACACCGTCCTAGCAACATGCTACTTTTTTCTCATAGACATGTGTCTATTTACAATCATATTCCTCTCTGAGCATCTCTACATATCCTCGCATTCATACACATGAGAAAACACCACACCATATTCTGTCCCTCTTAAATGTTACACACACCCACCACAAAGTACACTTCTCTGAGCTTACACTCCAGTGCTTTCATCCTTTGTACAAACAAGTACACGTCACCTTGTTCTCCCCTACACCCATTGCTTCAGCCATTCCTGCTACTTCTGTGCACCTATGTACCACCACTTAGTCTTCTCCCAAATATACCTGCTTGCACATATATGCACACATGTATGCACAGACACATGTAAACCACTTCTTTGATTCATATCACTGGTTGGGCGACTTTGCAAGTACCAGGACAGACTAACTCCTCTGAGTGATCTTAGGCAAATAATTTTCATTTCCATCTTCCTCATCTGTCAAATGGGTTAGAATACCCATCAGCTGCTCAGCCTGCCAAATAAAGGCTATGGTCATTACTTGGAGTGGGGGTCTGTGGGTGGGGCTGAGAAGCTGAATGGGAATAATTCCATGCCTGTTGCTCCATTTCCCAGCTCTGATTCTCTCTTGGGATAGGAACACAAATGGGAGAAGAAGCCTTTCCTCTGGGGTCCCGGGGATCCTGGGGGATGTCTCAGTGGAGCAGAGTTCCCCTTGCTTTGACATTTCTTTGCTGGATAGCCCAGAACAGAGCAGCCCCCCTGTTGGGGCCTCCTCATCCCTCTTACGGAGGTGGTAGTATTAATTTAAGATAATGTTAGCTTGAGTGACGGCTCTGGCTTTTGTATTCTCCTTGTCTATTTTCCACTTGGTTGACCACGGTAAAACTCAGGAACTGTTCTTCCATTCCCACAAGCAGCCAAGACCCAGGCTCTGGCTGTCCTGTGGTGCTGAGCCATAAAAATCTGGAGCCCCCCACTCTGCAAGAAAATCCTCATTTTCAATGAAAACCCCAATTCTTCTGGGTTCGACTAGGATAGCTGCAGATCTCAAAGGCACCAACCTAAGACCCCCTGTTTCTTCCAGCCCTTTCTATTGCCCTCACTCATTTTGACAGTCATTATTTCATCTCTAATAAAATGGGGTAGCTGGAGGGAGAGGGACAAGGACTCACTTGAAAAAATACTTTTTTTCTGAACCTCAGTTTTCCCTCCCAGAGGGGGTGACCATGCTCAGATTATGTGTAGAAGGCATGAGAATCAGTGGCTGACAGATTTAGGTGGAAGGGACTTTTGTGCTATGTTGTCCAAACTTCTCATGAAGCCTGGGTCACATAAATGCTAACTAGCAAGATGGGGTTTTGAACCCAGGCCGGAAAAATTCTTCCTCTGGTTCCACTTTCATCTCTCCTGCTGTGGTTTAAGCCATTAGACTTGCCTGGCTTCCAGTGAATTTCCCCACCTTCCCTGCCCTAGTTCCTTCCTCCCCTGGAATTTCTGAAGGCGAGGAAGTTTATTTTCTGAAACTTCTCAGAGATGATTTCGCACCCCGGACAAGCCACGAGTGAAACTCAAAATTTTTAAAGGTCAGCATCTATATTTGAATTTCCCCTGATAAAAATAGTGGCTTCCTAAGAGTTTAGATTGTTCTGGTGAAGAGGCAGTAGAGGGACAGAATGAATTTGTGGTCTTGAGGAGAGTAATTCAGGATGTGGTCCCATGGTCCTACACACCTTCCCTGGACAGAGTACATATAGATGCCAGCACTCAGCCATGCGTTTACTTTTGCAATGTGATTCAGTGTGTGAATGCACATGTGCAAATGTAGTATTTATAGGTACATCTGTCTATATCTTTGTACATATCTATCTCTGTCTATATAATATATGCATATATATGGCTGTGTACCTATAAATGAATCTCCATATATATGTGTTCCCTGTGCAGAGCAAACACACTATGTATATATAAAATGTGTGTGTATGTCAGCACTCAGCCATGCATTTACTTTTGCACATGATTCAGTGTGAATGCATATGCACATATGTAGTATAAATACTAGTGTATCTGTATATATCTGTGCATTACACATGCACATAAAAATCTATTTCTATCTTTATAATATACACATATATATGGCTGTGTGCTTATAAACGAATCTCCATATACGTGTGTGAGTTTTGTATGTGTTTACATATATATTAAATGTCCTTGGGTAGATGAAGAAAACATTTATTAAACATTTATTATTTACCAGTTGTGCAAAGCACTGGGTAAAGAATAGGAACACAAGCAAGCATAATAGTGTCTGCCCTCAAGGAGCTATATTCTTTTTTTTTAATTAAAGCTTTTTATTTTTCAAACCATATGCATGGATAATTCTTCAATGTCAACCCTTGCAAAACTTTGTGTTCCAATTTCCTCCCTTCCCCCACCCCCTTCTCTAAATAGCAAGTAGTCTAATATATGTTAAATATGGTAGAAATATGTTAAATCCAATATATACATACATATTTAAACAATTATCTTGCTGCACAAGAAAAATAAACTCAAACCAGAAAAAAATGA
The DNA here is from genome assembly GCA_023553655.1 of Myrmecobius fasciatus. Classification (NCBI taxonomy): domain Eukaryota; kingdom Metazoa; phylum Chordata; class Mammalia; order Dasyuromorphia; family Myrmecobiidae; genus Myrmecobius; species Myrmecobius fasciatus. The sequence continues at coordinate 3,736 of JAJPUD010031371.1, read as the reverse complement.
GAAGGAAAATAAAATACAAGCAAATAACAACAAAAAGAGTGAAGATGCTATATTGTGAACCACACTCCGTTCCCACAGTCCTCTCTCTGGGTGTAGATGGCTTTCTTCATCATAAGATCATTGGAACTGCTCTGAATCACCTCATTGTTGGAAAGAGCCATGTCTGTCAGAATTGATCATCATATAATCTTGTTGCCATGTACGATGATCTACTGGTTCTGTTCATTTCACTTAGCATCAGTTCAAGTAAGTCTCAAGGAACTATATTCTAATGGAGGAAGACAACACATAAAGAGGAGCTAAAATGTAGGGGGAGGAAAGAGAGGAAAGGTATTCATAAGGAGTGTCTAAGAGGAAAAGAAACAGAGGATGGGGTCAGGAATGAATTGGAACATTATAGGATCCCTCTTGAAAAAATGGGCTGGGCAGTTAATCACCAATCAGGAAAGTGGGGTATATGCCTTTGCAGGTGCATGTTGTATGTCTGTCCATAGCATGTTTGTGGGTGGCTATGTCGGGGGTATGTGTACCAGCTGTATGTATTTGTGGGCATGCACATGTTTCTGTATCCCCTCATGAACATTTGTGTCTAGAATCCTACCTCAGACTGGGTGATCCTAGTCATGTCACTTAATGTCTCCCAGACTCAGTTGTCTCACCTGCCAAACAGGGATAGAAAAAAACAACTACCAAGATTGTTAGGGCCAAGATGGCAGAATAGAGACAGGAACTCACACAAACTCTCCTAAACCCCTCTCCAAACAACTTAAAAATAATGTCTCAAATAGAATTCTGGAGTGGCAGAGCCAACAAAAGGTTGGGATAAAACAGTTTCCCAGCCCTTAACAACTCAGGAAGCTGGCAGGAAAAGTCTGTCTTACTGGGGTGGAGATCAGGCCCAGAGCACAGTGAAGACCCCACCTCAGTAATGTCTGCAGTGGGCCATGGAGGCATGTGCAACAGGGATAGCATCAAGCTCAGGAGCCCTCAGATCAGAGAAAGCAAGGGAGTCAGATAGCTTGTCAAAAAGATTAAAAGGGGCTCTTTGCAGGTACTGAGTTAAGGACCCTGCTGTATTGTCCTTGACAGTTCTGGGACAAAGAGGAGTAGCCACAGGAGAGCAGGGACCTGAGTCACAGTCCTTGGATTAAAAGGAACAATAGCACTTGTGACTTCAGGGTAGTGGGGACCCTGATCATAGTTCCAAGGTCAAGAGAAGTATTAACACTTGCAACTACAGGGAAACAATGTACTTTGCTGGGTAAAGATCCGAACACAGACCAAGGAAGCAGAAAACACACCTGTCCTTAGATCAAGGAAGCACCAAAAATTTATAGATCCTCCAGATCTAGCACTGAAAACAGCAGCATAAAAAAATCTGAAGTTTGGAACAGTTCCCCCTTTATTTTATTATTTTTTTGTTGATCGCACAAGTTATTTATTTTTCTTCATGGCAGATCTTTTTTGTTTTAAATTAAAGCTTATTATTTTCAAAATTTATACATGGATAATTTTCAGCATTTACCATTACAAAATCTTGTGTTCTAAATTTTTTCTCTTCCTTCTCCCTACCCCCTCCTCTGGAGGGCAAGTAATCCAATATATGCTAAACATACACAATTCTTCTATACATATTTCCACAAATATCATGCTGCACAAGAAAAATCAGATCAAAAAGGAAAAAAAAATTAGAAAGAAAACAAAATGCCAGCAAACAACAACAAAAAGAGTGAAAATTCTATGTTGTGATCCATATCTGGTTCCCACAGTCCTTTCTCTGGGTGCAGATGGCTCTCTTCATCACAAGACATTGGAACTGACCTAAATCATCTCATTGTTGAAGAGAGCCACATCCATCAGAATTGATCATCATCAAATCTTGTTGTTGCTGTGTATAATGATATCCTAATTCTGCTCATTTCACTTAGCATCAGTTCCTCTAAGTCTCTTCAGGCCTCTCTGAAATCATCCTGCTGATTGTTTATTACAGAACAATAATATTCCATAATATTTATAAACCATAACTTATTCATTCTCCAATTGATGGGCATCCACTCACTTTCCAGTTTCTTGCTACTACAAAAAGGGCTGCTACAAACATTTTTGCACATGTGGGTCACTTTCCCTCCTTTATGATTTCTTTGGGATACAAGCCCAATAGAAATAGTGCTGGATCAAAGGGTATGCCTAATTTGATAGCTCTTTGGACATAATTCCAAATTGCTCTCCAAAATGGTTGAATCAGTTCACAATTCCACCAACAATGTATCAATCTCCCAGTTTTCCTATATCCCCTCCAACATTCATAATTAGCTTTTCCTGTCATCTTAGCCAATCTGAGAGGTGTGTAGTGGTACCTCAGAGTTATCTTAATTTGCATTTCTCTGATTAATAGTGCTTTAGAGCACCTTTTCATATGACTTGAAATGGTTTTCATTTCTTCATCTGAAAAGTGTCTGTTCATATCCTTTAACCATTTATCATTTGGAGAATGGTTTGAATTCTTATAAATTTGAGTCAGTTCTCTATATATTTTAGAAATGAGGCCTTTATTGGAACCCTTGAATGTAAAATTTTTTCCCAGTTTATTGCTTCCCTTCAAATTTTGTCTGCTTGATTTTGTTTGTATAAAAGCTTTTTAACTTAATGTAATAAAAATTATTCATTTTGTATTCAATAATGTACTCCAGTTCTTCTTTGGCCACAAATTCCTTCCTTCTCCACAGATTTGAGAGGTAAACCATCCTTTATTCTTCTAATTTGTTTGTAATATCACTCTTTATATATAAATCATGAACCTATTTCAATCTTACCTTGGTATACAGTGTTAGGTGTGGGTCAACGCCTAGTTTCTGCCATACTAATTTTCAATTTTCCCAGCAGTTTTTTTTTTACATATTTCCACACTTATCATTGTTGTGCAAGAAAAATCGTATCTACAAGAAAAAAAATCAGAGAAAGGAAATACAATGCAAGCAAACATCAATAGAGAGCATGGAAATATTATGTTGTGGTCCACATTTCATATCCCTCTCTCTGGGTATATATGGCTTTCTTCACTGAACAATTGGAACTGGTTTGAGACATTTCTTTGTTGCAGAGAGCCATGCCCATCAGAATTGATCATCATATAATATTGTTGCTGTGTATAATGATCTCCTGGTTCTGCTCATTTCACTCAGCATCAGTTCATGCAAATCTCTCCAGGCCTCTTTGAAATCATCCTGCTGGTCGTTTCTTACAGAGCAATAATATTCCATAACATTCATATACCATAATTTATTCAGCCACTCTCCAATTGATGGGCATCCATTCAGTTCCCAGTTTCTAGCCACTACACAAAGGGCTTGCATATGTGGCTCCCTTTCCCTCCTCTAAGATCTCTTTGGGATATAAGCCCAATAGACACACTGCTGGGTCAAAGGGTATGCACAGTTTGATAACTTTTTGGGCATAGCTCCAAATTGCTCTCCAGAATGGTTGGATCCATTCACAGTTCCACCAACAATGTATTAGTGTCTCAGCTTTCCCACATCCTCTCCAGCATTCATCATTATCTTTTCCTGTCATTTTAGCCAATCTGACAGGTGTGTAGTGGTATCTCAGAGTTGTCTTAATTTGCATTTCTCTGATCAATAGTGATTTGGAGCAACTTTTCATATGACTAGAAATGGTTTTAATTTCATCACCTAAAAATTGTCTGTTCATATCCTTTGACCATTTATCTATTGAAGAG
>JAJPUD010031370.1:0-12565 GCA_023553655.1 Myrmecobius fasciatus | reverse complement strand
GGCCTTCAGTCTGTCTGCCATGGGGTGGGAGGGGAGGCCGTGGCCTTTGGTCAGTCAGCTGCGGGGCTCAAGGGGGAGCCCAGGCCTGAGGAGGGGCTTCAGCTTTCCTGGGGCAGGACCCCTCTTCCCCGCTGTCCCCACACGGCTCCCTTGGGTTCACGGGCCATCTAGAGCGGCTCCAGGTCACCAGCTAGCTCTGCTCCCAGATCCTGGGCTGGCCCCAGGCCCCTGGGCCCACCCGTGCTCCCCCTCCCTGCACCTTTCTGCCCATTCCCCTGTGTCCATGCCAGCTGCTGTTTATGCCTAGGAAGGAGCTCTTTATAAGCTTTCCTTACACTGTGCCAGGCCCTGGCCTGAGTGGGGGCTCCCCAAGGACTTCGGGGGCCGTTGGGTCCAGGGTAACATGGCCAGTTCAGTTCAGTTCATGGACCTTGACACGGTCACCCATCTTGTCAAGGAAAAGGTTGTTCCATGGGGACAGAGAACCCGGGTTCAAATCCCACCCCTAACAGACCAGCTGTGTGACTAACACTTCCTTTATTGCCCCAACAGCAATCACTGCTGTTGTTGGTCAGTCAGGTGTGACTCTCTGTGACCTCAGGGGAGGGGCTTCTCGGCAGGGGGCTCTGCCATTGCCTTCTCCAGCTCATTTGACAGATGAGGAAACTGAGGCAGACAGGGCCACATGGCCAGGAAGTATCCGAGGCAGGATCTGAACTCAGGAACATGAGTCCTGGCTCCGGGCCGGCGCTCTGGGCCCCTCCTCCTGTGATGTCTGTGTTAGACCCCGGACAACAGCTGCTGGATAGAGCCCGGAGCCTGGACTTTTCAAGACCCGAGTTCAAATCCAGCCACTGCCATCTTTCCTAGGTGTGTAGCCTTGTGCAAGTCACTTCGTCTCTCTCTGCCTCAGTTTCCTCATCTGTCAAATGGGAATAATGATAGTCTCTACCTCCCAGAGGATCAACGACAGAATGTGCAGAGAGACCTGGAAAGATTGGGTGAACTGCTGCAGATGAGAGAGCCCGGCCACGGTGCTGCACGATAAAATGAGGGGGGTCCCCGAGGTCCCAGCTGATTAATGGTGACCGACAATGGTGACCACAGGACCCCTTTCTAGTTCCATTTGCTTCGAATCATTTTGGAGGGAAATTTGGGGTTCTCTGCGTCTCCCCTTTTGTTACAAGACCGGTTGCACCCAGAAGGAGTAAGTGCTGAGAAAGACTGTGGCTTTTTAATTTACCTGAAAGCTTTTATGAGACCGGGGGGGCCCAGACTCGGACCCGGTCCAGGTGTAAGCAGCCCTCCTCATCACCCCCATCAAGGAAGGAAAGGAGTGCTTCCTGCAAGGCAGGGGGCTGCTGCAGGGCCCCTGCCTGGCCGGGCTCCCCTGGGTGGGCCCCCAGTCATGGTCATCCGTCTCTGGCTCTTTCTCTGCTTCCAGCTTTGGGGAGCCCGGGGCTTTCCTGACTCGGGGTGGGGGAGACGGCCAACAGTGCGGAGTCTCTCCTGGGGCTCCGTCTCACCTAGCGCTTCGCTCGGAGTGGGCCGGGGTATGACTGCGCCCCGTCCCGCCAAACGGCTCCCCGAAGCTCTCCCTGTGTCAGCACCGATCTAAACACCCAGGGCTTTGGGGGCCGTGAGATTCCCCTTTATGGGGGGCATTAAATGATCACGGTGGAAGGACAGGATGGGACGCGGTAGGGCCCCCGTCTTCAGGACTGGCGGACAGGCCTGAGCCACTGCCCCTGTGGCTCCCCCCGCCCCAGTCTGTGGCCTTCCCCTGTGCAGGACTGGTCCTTCTTGCAGCTTCACGAAGTTGGTAACCGTGCCCTCTCCCCCTTGGGAGCCAGCGAGCGCCCCCTCCGACTTACCGTCACTGACCGCTCGGCCCCCCTCCTCCCTGACCATCTAATCAGGGGTCTGATGGGGGAATCACTGCCTCCCCTGCTGTGCTACAGCCCCAGGTGGGACACACACACACACACACACACACACACACACACGGACCCACATGTGGGCACACACACTCCTTTCCATCTGCCACGGCTGCCATCCTGTGCCTCCCACGGCAACCTTTCCTTCGGCTTCAGCTTGACTTTGGAGCCCAGAAGACCCCAAAGGGCCCCAGGGTGGGCACTCTCAGGTCCTTGTGGTCTCTGGCTATTACCAACCCTAATGACAAGAGCTTACGTCTGTGCCAGGCTCTGTGCCATGCACAACCACCTGGGAAGTGGGAGCCGGGATGACGCCCATTTTACAGTTGAAAGAACTGAGGCGGGCCGGCCCGGGCTCCCACAGCGTGTGTGAGGTTGGATGGAGACTCCGCCACTCTACCCCCTGTGGTGCCCCCGCGCCTTGGTCTGGGGGCATAGACGTCCTGTTTTAGGTCTGGGTGTGGTTCGGCTGCAGCGTGGCCCCTGGCCAAAGGGAGCCTGATACCAGCCAGGCCCTGCCAGGCCCGGTGGTCAGTTGGCCAAGGAAAGACTCCCCTTTCAAGGCGGGGTGCCCCCTCTGTCCTCAGGAACGGGGCCACCATCTTGTCCCCTCTCTTTCCTCAGGGGAGGGCAGTCCGGCCCAGGCCTGTTCTCTTGGCTGGACTCTGAGCAGACCCTTCTGGGCTCAGCAGCTCTCCCTGGGCCTCCGGCACAGACCTCAGCCCACCCACTTACTCCGGGGGGCCGACCCACCTGGGCTTCTCAGCTTTCTGGAAAACAAGGTGGCCCCTCTTCCCCTGAGCTCGGGGTCTCTGACGCTTGGGAATGGAGGGAGCAGGGGCAAAGGGCTCGGCTGGCAGCGGAGAAGCTGGGGAGGAGGCCCATGTGGTTTGTGGTGAAGGAAATGCCCATCATCCCCAGCGGGGCTGGGCCAGGCCGACCAAGAATTTCTAAACTTGGCTGGAGCCAGGGCTGGGGCCCAGGATGCGGGGCACCCCCCAGGGGGAACAACCCTTGGATTCCCTTGGATGAGCCAGCCCCACCTCTCACCCTGGGCAGGCCCTTAGTGAGCACCAGCCCCAGAGCCAGAGCACCCCATTCTCTGGGAAACTGGCTCCCTGATCCTCCCCAGAAGTCACCCCCCCCGGCCCTGCTTGCGGCCCTCTGAGCACAGCCCGTTCCACACAGGGAAATCCCACCTGCTCTTTGCAGCTCTGGGCTGCGTGTCCTGGGCCCAATCCACATGGAAGCCTCTCAAGCATCTGAGACAAAACGAGTCCCTAAAAGAAAGGAGGCCTGGGGTGGGGGGAGAGAGGCCGGGGGGAGAAGCCTGAGGTCGGGGCTGACCCCTGGCCGCTCCCTCCCTCTGCTCGGAGGGACAGTCCTGGAGACTCTCGGGACCCAGCAAGCCGCCCTCCCCGGCCAACCGAGCTGGGCCGGGGTGGGCGGCACAGCCCGGGGATGCTGAGAGGGCGGCCCTGGAGAAGCCGGCTCCCAGCCAGGGGACCAGAGGCCCTCTCCAGCTCCACGGGACCTCATCATTAGCGTTTTAAGATCTGCCAAGAGCTTTCCGAATATTGCTTCATTTGCTCCTCACAACCACCCTGGGAGGGAGGTGCTACTGTTACCCCCTTTTTACAGACAAAGTTCAGGCAAACAGAGGTCAGGTGGCCCAGCTGGTGAGGGGTGGGCTGGGTTTCAGCTTAGGCCTGGGCTCAGGGCACTGCAGCCCCTCCCTAGGTGGGGTGCTCAGTCCCTGCTTGTCCAGCCCTGCCTTGAAGAGCTCTGATTGTGAGGAAGATTGGGGGGCCCAAGGATTGGCCCAGGTAGCCCCTGATTGTTCTCTGAAAGCCCTTTGCTTCCTTCGCATTGTCCTCATGAGGTGTTCTTCAGGGTGGCTCCCAGGCAGGCTCTGAGCATTGGTCCCTAACCAGGAGGTCTCCCCTATGAGGGAGACTGTCTCTTTCCCTCTGTCTGGGGGCCGTGACCACTTGGGCAGACCTGCTGCTGACCCCGGTGGCCAGTGGGATGCTGAAAGCTGAAGGGGCTTCATTGTCCCTTTGATGGGAACCCTAAGCTAGCTTATTCTCAGGATTTGCTCAGACAAGCCCATCCTGATCCTTTCCTCATCATAATCGATCTCCCAGACAGTTGTTTGTAGAGAATGCTGGGAATCCAGAGTCTACTGTTAATCCGCCCATCCTGTCTCCAACCTTTGGGACAAACCCCATGGAAGCTCAGTTTTTCCAGTTAGCATCTTTACAGATGGTCACAACCTTATCACTGCCTTTACTTCCCCCTCCGCCTTCTGAGCCACCAAACTCCTTCCTGGTTCCTCCCCTTTCTCCCTAGATCTCCTCTGTCCCCCCTGTGCTGTTATTGTCCCCTCAAAAGCAAATTGCCCAATCACCATGACTCTGTCTTACTTAGCTGTGGTTGGTTTGAGCCTGTGTGCAAATCTCTGACCTGGGACGGGGACCTCGGTCATGGTTGCTCCATGTCCTGAACCGAATCTCTAGCAAATTATTCTTATATAATTTTTTGTTTTTAGTATATATATACTGGAGTATATATAATAGGCTATTAGGCTCTCCCGAATCTATTTCTTATGATCACTTCTAGTACCTTTGTTACCGCTTTTCTCTGGCACACATCACACCTTCCTCCAAAATCAGGAAAGCACAAACCCCCAAAGGAGACAGGGTCCCCGTGCCAGGGGTGGCTTAGGAAAGTAGCTTTGGCCCCTCCCAGGAGATCCCCCTACTTCTGTCTCCCTCTCCTTCCTGGCCCAGGCTGAAGGGCTCCAGAGGGGAGGGTTGCCCCCATCAGCCCCTTGTGCCTTGGCTGCAGCCCTGAGTAGGACCAGCCCACGTCGGGGCTGGATTGGAAGCAGGCCCAGGATTTGTGTCTGCCCCGAGTAAGGGAAATCTGGGTCAAGGCCAGTCTCCCATAGCCGAGTAGCTGATAACATTGTGAAGGCCCAGGGAATCCCGGAGAGGCCCCCAGTGATTCCCTCTGGATCAGTCAGTCCTACCAGGACCGAACCCTCGGAGGTCCCGTGGTCTAGCCCAGCCCTCCCTTGCCCCCCCTCGCCAAGACAAGGAAGCCTGTGCGTCCCCCAGATCACGGGCCCAGGGCCTCAGGGAGGCCCATCCTGGGGAAAACGTCTCTTGTCCAGCTCCAGCCCCTGCTTCAAAATGACGGCTGTCGCCAGGAAATACAGTGGCGCTCATAGTTTGCAGACTCGATGCTCCTCACCCCTGACTTTTAAACATCTTGTCCAGGCCAGTGGCAGATGACATCTTGTCTGGGCCGGTGGCCGGCGACATTTTATCCATGCCGGTGGCCAGCGACATCTTGTCCAGGCCGGTGGCCGGCGCGCCGCAGATGTTTTTCCTATCCTTTGGGTTCCCCGCCAGCCTCGGCACACCTGACACACAGACGGATCTCTCCTGACGTCTGTTTCCGGGGCATGTCCCCAGGGGCCCACTCTGCAAACTGGGACCCTGATCTTGCGCTGCTATGATTTTCTCTGGGCTCTGGCATGACTCCTAACAATTTTCCTTTATTGAAAATGAACCCACTTATGCTTTGTGCCTTGTGAGCCCAGGTGCTTTTATTTTTTTTTTTATTAAAGCTTTTTATTTGTATAACATACGTATGGGTAGTTCCCCAACATTGATCTTTACAAAGCTTTCCGTTACAAATTTTACCCCCAGTCCCCTCCCCTCCCCTAGATGGCAGGAAGTGCACTACATGTTAATAATGTTGAAATGCTTGAGAAGTTATGCAAGAAATATCCTATCTACAAGAAAAAAAAAAGAAAATCAGAGAAAGGCAACACAATGCAAGCAAACATCAATAGAGATCATGAAAATGTTACGTTGTGGTCCATATTTCATGTCCCTCTCTCGGGGTGTATATGGTTTTCTTCAGTGAACAATTGGAACTGGTTTGAGACAATTCTTTGTTGCAGAGAGCCTTGTCCATCAGAATTGATCATCATGTAATACTGTTGTTGCTGTGCATGATGATCTCCTGGTTCTGCTCGTTTCACTCAGCATCAGTTCATGCAAGTCTCTCCAGGCCTCTCTGAAATCGTCCTGCTGGTCCTTTCTTACAGAACAATAATATTCCATAACATTCATATCCCATAATTTGTTCAGCCACTCTCCAATTGATGGGCATCCCTTCAGTTTCCAGTTTCTAGCCACAAACAAAAAATATTACTTTTTAATGAGATTTTAAATTCCAAGTTTTTCTCCTTCCCCTCTTCCCTCCCCAATCCAATATAATCTAACTTTCCCCTGACATTTCATCAAGTCTTTGACATGTTCATAGATTTCTCACTTTTTGTTAGTTAACTGTCATCAGTTGCTGGAAAATCCAAGACCTGAATGACTCCAAATCCATTGTTGCAGACGATAAATTTCCTATGAGTTTAATAACAACAGATGCTCACCAATGTTCTCAGCATTAAGAACCTTGTCTTATTTCAAGATAATATTTATAAGTGAAACAGAGTGAGATACAATGCTAGCAATCAGTTGCTGTCAAAAATTGATGATGTGAACACCATGGACAACAATTGTCTGGTTTTCTGACTTGGGAAAAGGACCAAGATGTCATTCTGGAATATAAGGGTTTTCTTTTGACATTTCAGGTACATTTCAGGTTTATGCCATGGACATGTGACATTGGGATTTGAGAATATTACTCTTGAAATGTTGACGTGAATAGTCTATACTCTCTCTGTGCATTGGATGTCCTGGATTTGCTTCTTAGATTTTCCAATACATCTTATGTTGGCCGTTGAGGTATTCTGAGGCTTCGCTTAAATTTCTCACGATTCACAAAATTAGCCCCTATTTCTTTTTCTTTTTTTTTTAATTAAAGCTTTTTATTTGTATAACATATGTATGGGTAGTTCCCCAGCATTGATCTTTACAAAGCTTTCCATTACACATTTTACCCCCAGTCCCCTCCCCTCCCCTAGATGGCAGGAAGTCCACTACATGTTAATAATGTTGAAATGCTTGAGAAGTTATGCAAGAAAAATCCTATCTACAAGAAAAAAAAAAAAAGAATCAGAGAAAGGCAACACAATGCAAGCAAATGTCAATAGAGATCATGAAAATGTTACATTGTGGTCCACATTTCGCATCCCTCTCTCTGGGTGTATATGGCCTTCTTCAGTGAACAATTGGAAGTGGTTTGAAACATTTCATTGTTGCAGAGAGCCATGTCCATCAGAATTGATCATCATGTAATACTGTTGTTGCTGTGTATAATGGTCTCCTGGTTCTGCTCATTTCACTCAGCATCAGTTCGTGCAAGTCTCTCCAGGCCTCTCTGAAATCCTCCTGCTGGTCGTTTCTCACAGAACAATAATATTCCCTAACATGCATATACCATAATTTATTCAGCCACTCTCCAATTGATGGGCATCCCTTCAGTTTCCAGTTTGTAGCCATTACAAAAAGGGCTGCCACAAACATTCTTGCCCATGTGGGGCCCTTTCTTTCCTCTAAGATCTCTTTGGAGCCCAGGTGCTTTTAAAGGGACCAGGTGACTGAGTATAGTCTTGGGATAAAGCTCTCCGATTTTCTGTGGGGAGCAATGGCTTTTCGTGTTGAGTGACTGCCTCCGGGTCACAGAGAATGCCAGAGGCTGGATTTGAACTTCCCGCTTCCTCAGCCCCAGCGCTCTGTGGACTTTGGGGCCCCCTAGCGGCCTCCAGAGAACCTCCTCTAAGCTCTAGGGCTCCCGCGGCTCCCCTGGGGATGCACCCCCGGGGAGGCTCTCTCGGTCCCGCCCGGAGTTCTCGGACCACGGCGCCCTCTGGTGGCCAGTTCCCTTCAGGGCGGCCTCTGAGCCACGTGCTGCAGAAAGACGGGGAGGGGCAAAGGGAAGGAGAGGCGGGCAGAGCCTCAGAGGGCGGGGCCAGACGCTAGGCCGGGGAGGGCGGAAGCTGGTGGATTGAGGGAGGAGGCGCGTCGAGACAGGCAGGAGCGAAGGCGGAGCTGCGAGACCCTGGGGGCGGGGCTTGAACCGGAAGCTTGGGCCGAGTAGGCGGAGACGAAAAGGCGAGACCGGAAGTGGGGCGGGGCAACGACTCGAGAGGGAAGGAAGAAGCAGAGCCGGAAGTGGGGTGAAGCGAGGGCAAGAGGGAGTGTCGGCGCTGGGCAGAAAGCTGTCAGGAGGAGGGCGGAGCGGCGGAGGGAAGAGGCGGGGGAGAGGACTGGAGGAAGGGGCGAGGCTGGAGAACCGTCGGAGGCGGGCACCCGGCCGAGGAAAGAGCCCGTGCCGGAAGCGGCCTCGGCGCGTCGGTTGTTGCCATGGAGACCGCGAGCCCCGAGTCCCCGGCGCGCCTCGAGGACCTGATTTCCATGGAATCCTTGGCCCCGCGGTCCAGGGACTTGGAGATGGAGGTGGTCGCGTCGGCTCCGGAGCACGAGCCGGACGGAGACCGGAGCTCCGGCGCTGGGGGCAGCGACCTGAGCCCGTCCTGGGGCGGCGGCAGCTGGGAGAGCTTCCCGGAGCCGGGTTCCGAGCCCCCCCTGCTGAAGCTGCGACCCACGTCTCTGCAGAGCCAGGTGGGGGCTGGCCCCGCGCTCTCCCCACCCGTCCCTCCCTCCCTCCCTTCTTTCCTTCCTTCCTTCTTTTCTTTCTTCCCTCCTTTCCTTCTTTCTCTCCTTCCTTCATTTCCTCCCTTTGTTCCACTCCACTCCTTCATTCCTTCCCTTGTGCTTTATATTCCTTCTTCAGTTCATTTACTTCCATTTGTTCATTCATTTGTTCACACTTCAGTCACTCCTCTCTCCTTCCCTCTAGTCTTTCATTAATTCATTCCAGTTATTCATTCCTTTTCATTTCTTCATTGATTTGTGTGGTTCAGACTTTTTCTCTCTGTCTCTCTCAGTCTCTCTTTCTCTCTCTCTCTCTCTCCTCTCTCTGTCTCTATGTCTGTCTGTCTGTCTCTCAGCTTCCTGTGATCACCCAGTTTGATTACTCCATCCTCACCCATGTTTGGTAGCTTCCTTCCTACTTCTCCATCCTTCACTTGATATGTTCATAGTGATGAGACACCAGTGTCTTGGGACCCAGCCAGGCCGTAACAGAAGGCTGAGTGGGCAGAAGGGAGGTTGGGAGGGCTCCCCAATGGGCAGCCCCCTGTGGCTTCCTCAGCTCCTCTCAGCTAGCCCCTGTCCCCTGCACAGGACATCTCACACCTGCTGACAACCCTCTTCAAGAATCTGTACACTCTGGATGTGATCGGAGAAGACATCGGGTCGAACCTCATTAAATCCCGGGGTGGAGAAAACGTCCAGCACGAGAAGTTTGTAAATGAGCTGCAGAAGGTAAAGGGGGAAACCCCCGGGCTCAACTGCGGACCTTTTTCTGTGAAATTCACACAGTTGGGAAACACTTGCAGGACTCTCGGTGCTTAAAGCACATTTCATCATGACCTTTAACCCCTCAGTTCTCAATCGGTTGATCAAGCATTGATTAGGCACCTACTGTGTGCCGGACACAATGCTAAGGGCAAAGCTCTAGACAGGATAAGTAGGAGATAAACTAAGCAAAAGAAGGCCCTAGAACAAAGACAGTTGGGAAAGGCGTCTTGAAATGGCTGAGGAGATCAGTAGAGGAGAATTGGGGGGGAGGGGGGAAAGACGGAGACAGATTCAGAGAGAGAGAGAGAGAGAGAGAGCCTTCCAGGCCTGGCAGTGGCCTGAGAGAATGCCCAGAACAGGGGGAGAGAAGGACTGGTTCTGGAATAAAATAACTCTTATGGCCCCTTTGATGGATTAAATGCATGTGCCTGAGAATTGTTTACCCTGGCCTAAGGTACAAGAAAAATTGTGCTAGGGAAGAACCCAGAGGCCTGACTCACAAATCCTCTGAACACTTTGTGCCTTTGGGTGTTTCTGTGACTACAGAGTTGTTAGCTGATAAACCAACAAGATCTAAGAGCATCTTATTAGTTGCATTTCTTTTGGAGGGGAGAGTGTGTCAAGCCCTTCTCTTTAAAAACATTTTTAGTAGTATATTATTTTTTCCAGTTACCTGTAAAAATAGTTTTCAACATGCATTTTTTATAAGGTTTTGAGTTCTGATTTTTTTTCTCCCTCGTTTCTTTCCTCTTCCCTGAAACAGCAAGCAATTCTATATAGGTTATATTTGTACAATAATTTTAAATGTATTTCCATGAGAAACTTTGGGAAAGAAAAATTAGACCAAAGGGAAAAACTATGAGAATTAAAAAACAAAACAAAAAAGTGAAAAGGCCGAGCTTCAATCCACACTCGGTCCCCGTGGTCCTCTCTCTGGGTGCAGAAGGCTCTTTCCACCCCCAGTTTATTGGAATTAGCCTGAATCACCTCATTGTTGAGAAAAAGTCAAGAGCATCGACAGCTGATCATCATTTAGTCTTGTTACCGTTTATGATGATCTCCTGGTTCTGCTCACTTCTCTCAGTATCAATTCACATAAGTCTCTCCAGGCCTCTCTGAAATCATCCTGCTGGTCATTTTTCATAGAATAATAATATTCCATGACATTCATCTACCATAATTTGTTCTCCAATTGATGGGCATCCATTCAGTTTCCAGTTTTTTGCCACCACAAAAAGGGCTGCCACAAACTTTTTGTACATGTGGGTCCTTTTCCCTTTTTTCTGATCTCTTTGGGACACAAGCCCAGTAGAGACCCTGCTGGATCAAAGGGGAAGCGCAGTTTGCTAGCCCTTTGGGCAGAGTTCCAAATTGCTCTCCAGAATGGTTGGGTCAGTTCACAAGGTGTGGAGCCCTCCTCTTGAATGTGTCTGATTCTGTCAAAAGCCTCAGGGTGCCTGTGTGGCCCTCATGTGGGCAGGTAAGACACATATCTGGGTACTGAGGGCCTCCCTCATGGCTAGGAAGCTGGGCCTTTTTGGGGGCAGGACTTTGGCCCCCCCTGTCCCTCCCTTGGCCAGGCGGCCTACCAGGTTTTATCAGAGGGGTACCTGGGAGCATCTCCTTTAACAGAACCTCAGTGCAGAGACCATCCAAAGGACCCTGGGCTGAGGGAAGACTGGTGATAGTAGAGCTGGGCCGCCTGCCCACGGACCCCTCGAAGGGCCGAGCCATGGGCTTTGGGGCAGATTGCCTGGGTTCTCTCCCAGCAGGGGGCGGGGGGACAGTTCTGCCTCGCACAGAAAGCTGAGGGTCTATCAGGGAGGACAAAGTGAGGTCAGTGCCCCTGTGTCTGTGGCCCTTCCCTTGTCATCCTAGCTTCGTGATGAATACTCCCAGAAGTTGGCCAACGCTGAGATGGTGGAGATGCACATCATCCAGGCCCGGGCGCGGGCCTTGGCGGAAGAAGAAAGGGTCCTCAACAACATGAAGACTAAGCGCTCTGGTACCTTCCACTTGCCTCCAGGTGCGGTTCCTGGGACTGCTCTTGTGCAGAGAGACCAGGGCTCCTGTGTCCTCTCCAAGGGACAAAGCCTGGGCTCAGAAGGGGCCCTTTGCCTAGTCAGGCCTGAGCTGGCCTGTGCCCTCCAGGGATGGCCTGGCCGGCCCACTCTGGGACCAGCCAGCTTTGAAGACAGTTGCCACACATCCCCAGCGGTGTCCTGTGTCCCCCTTTGGTCTCTGGCCTTGAGTGCCCTCCCTGCCTCGGTCAAACTCCTCTGGACATACCTCAGAGCATCAGCATCGTTCCTAAAACGGGGCATCTGAGCCAAGTGGGGTCTGACCAGGGTGGGGCGGAGGGGCCCCCTTTGGGGCCTGTCACTGGGGCATCATGTCCACTTTTTGCTGGGGCCACACCATTGACTTGTGTGATCCATTTAACCCTTTATGTGTCCCACACATTATTCTGGTGAGCCTGGGCCAGTCACTTAACTCTGTGCCTCAGTTTCCTCACCTGTGAAGCGGGGATGAGTAACAGCAGCACCTCCCAGGGAGGTTGTGAGGATCAAGTAATTACAAAGGGCTTAGCACAGAACCTGGCACCTAGTGGGGGCTACAGAAAGGCTCACTCATTTTTCTCAAAGCACATGAGAGGGTACGTAATGGCTTTGATTTTTGCCCCCAGCCAGCCCTGAGCCTTCCTGCACCTTCTCATCAGTGTCACACAACTGAGGGCTGGAGGGGATTGTAAATCTGTTTTCATGGGGAGGTTTGTTCCTCCTGCCAGACTGGAGGCTTCTCGAGGGTAGGGCTGGTTCCCTCCTTTTCTTGCCTCCCCTGTAGGACTGACGCAACAATCAGTCAGCATTGATTAAGCACTTACTGGGTACCAGACACTATGTAAGTGTTGAGGGTACAAAGAAAGGTGAAAGCCAGGCCGTGCTCTCAAGGAGCCGCCAGTTAAGGGGGGGAGATGAGACGTGAGCTGTAAGGATGGACCATACGGGACAGGCAGGGCACCTTGGGAGGGGCCCAGAAGGGAGGCGCCAAGGTGAAGGAGGCGTGAGAAGGCCCGAGCCACATGGGAGGGGCGGCAGGGTTGGGGGTAAGGGCTCTAGCAAGGAGAGTTCCACACTTTTCTGTCCAGCATGTGCCCAGCTTTTTGGCTTGGGCTTGGGCGGGCGACTACTAACTGTCTGCTGCTTCCTTTCACCCAGTGAAGTCTGCCTT
>JAJPUD010031367.1:0-12565 GCA_023553655.1 Myrmecobius fasciatus | reverse complement strand
AATTAGATGTAGTCATTTTCTTTGATCATGTGACCCTTGTGATGTGTGTGTGTGTGTGTGTGTGTGTGTGTGTGTGTGTAGGGAATTATTATTTATTTGTATATTTGAATATGCATCTCTTTGTCTCACTAGTAATTAAGGGTTCTTTCCCTCCTTGGCAGATTTCCTAGAATCAGTTGAGGATGCTTTTGTTTCAAAAGTAAAATCCAAGAAGAGGAAGAGGAGTGCAGATGAGGCTCCATGGATTCCCACAGGTAATTAAGGGAGTTGTCCCCAGTTTCTTCGTCATACACAAAGGAGAGTTTTGCGGACTAGGATTCACAAGCAGGCCATTTCTTTATGTCATGTTTTGAGGATGTGAGGAGTGTGAGAGTGTTTAAGGATACCTGGGAGGTTAGGAAGGAAATCACTGAAAAGGAGGTAGTGTTTGAGTTGAGCCTGAAAGGTTAAACTTCCAATAGCGCTCCTAGGGCTTTCTTTTCATTCCTCTTTTGACTGAACACGTTCCTTGCAAAGATTCCTTGTTGACTACAAGGGAGGCAGCATCCATCTGAAGGTTAGAGTATGCCATGATAAGTACTGGGCTCAGAGGAGCCTGAGTTCAAATCCGGCTGCAGATACTTACTAGCTACGTGACCCTGGGCCTCTGGGACCTTACTAGCTATGTGGACCCTTAACCCCAATTGCCTCCCCCAAAAGGGGCATGATAAGTAGGCAGTAGAAACTTAGTGTCATTCTTTTCAGTCTTACTTGTGACAAATTATGTATGAACAAGGGCATCTCCCTTTTAACATCCTGAAAAACAGGTATAGGACCTACTCACTCTACTGATACAAATAGAGGCTAAGTATTCACTCAGGGTCACACAGAGCTAGTGACTGGCTGAGGCCAGATTGAAAGCAGATCTTTCAGATGCCTTGTGCTAGATGCTTGTTTAGGGAGACAAGTGATTGATATCAAGACTCCTTTTTGAGGTCACTAATGGGTATTCAAAATGCAGATTGGTCAGTTCCAGAAGGGGGCGACTCACATGAGTGGTTGACAGGGAGAAAGAGAAGAAACTTATCCGGATTTGGTCAGGGGAGGTGAACTGCAGTAGGAATTTCAAAATTGTTCCTACATTTGTAGCTATGTAAAACATTTAAACAAAATCAAGCAACATAGCATGGGTTCCTTTTGTAGAGCCAAGACTGCATATCACCATTACATAGCACCAGGCTTTCTTTTCTGTTCCCTTTAATATAGTTTGTACGCCTGTGACATCCCTGATGAGAGTCCCTTTAATATAGTTTTTACCCCTGTGATATCCCCGATGAAAGCCGGTTTAATATAATTTTTACTCCTATGACATGTCTAATGAGAGCCCGTTTAATATAGCTTGTACCCCTGTGACATACCTGATGACAGTCTTTTTAATATATTTATATTTTTATAGCCCTGTGACATCCCTAATGAGAGCCTGTTTTACATATTTTGTACCCCTTTGACATATGTTATGAAAGCCCGTTTCATATAGTTTGTACTTCTTTGGCATTTTTGACATGAGTCCCTTTAATATAGTTTGTGCCCCTGTGATATCCCTAATGAAAGCACATTTCATATATTTTCTACACCTGTGGCAACCCTTATAAGAGCTCAGTTAATATAACTTGTACTCCTGTGAAATCCATGATTAGAACACCTTTAATATAGTTTGTAACCCTGTAACATCCCTGATGAGGCTTGTTTAATATAGCTTTTACCCCTGTAACATCCCTGATGACAGTCTTTTAAATATTCTTTATACCTCTCTGACGTACCCTTATGAGAGCCCATTTAATATAGTTTTTACCCTTTACATCCTTGATGAGAGCCCGTTTAATATAGTTAGTACCACTGTGACATCTTTTATGAGAGTCCATTTAATATTGTTTGTAACCATGTGACATCCCTGATGAGAACCCGTTTAATATAATTTGTACCCCTTGATATCCCTGATGAGAGCCCGTTTAATATAGTTATTACCGCTGTGACATCCCTGATAAGAGTGCATTTAATATTGTTTGTACGCCTGTGACATCCCTATTGAGAGCCCGTTCGATACATTTTGTACTCCTGTGTCATCCCTGATGAGAGCCACGTTAATATAGTTTGTACACCAGTGACATCCTTGATTAGAGTGCCTTTAATATACTTTCTACCTTTGTGACATCCCTGATGAAAGTCCCTTTAATAGGGTTTGTACCCCAATGATATCCCTGATGAGAGCTCTTTTAATATAGCTTGTTCTCCTGTGACATCCCTAATCAGACCCCCTTTGATATAGTTTGTACCCCATGACATCCCTGATGAGAGCTCGTTTAATATAGCTTGTACCCCTGTGAGATCCCTGATGATGGTCTTTTAAATATACTTTATACCCCTGTGACATACCTGATGAGAACATTTTTAATATGGTTTGTACACCTGTGACATCCCTGATGAGAGCCCTTTTAATATACTTTGTTACCCTGTGACATCCCCAATGAAAGCACATTTAATATAGTTTGTAATCCTGTGACATCCCTCAGAAGTGCCCATTTAGTATAGTTTGTACCCCTGTGACATCCTTGAGGAGAGTCCCCTTAATATACTTTCTACCCCTGTGACATCCTGATCACATTCCCTTTAATATGATTTGTATCCCTGTGACATCCTGTATGAGAGTCCCTTTAATATAGCTTGTACCCCTGTGACATCTCTGTTGAAAGCTCAGTTAATATAGTTTGTAGCCCTGTTAAGAACACCTTTAATATAGTTTGTACACATATGACATCCCTGATGAGAGCCAGTTTAATATTGTGATATTCCGGATTAGAACACATTTAATATAGTTTGTATGCCTAAGACATCCCTGATGAGAGCCCATTTAATATAGTTTGTTCCCCTGTGACATCCCTAATGAAAGCTCATTTAATGTAGTTTGTACTCCTGTGACATCCCTGATGAGAGCCTGGTTAATGTAGTTTGTACTTTATTGACATCCCTGATGAGAGCTCCTTTAATATTGTTTGTCCCCCTGTGATTTCCCTGATGAGAGCCCCTGTAATATACATTGTACTTTTGTGACATCTTTAATGAGAGCCCCTTTAATGTACTTTGTCCCCCTTTGAGCAGACCGGCTAACTCAGCAGAAGCTTCGCAGCATCCGGGCATATCTGTACCACTTGAGCCAGTCTGAGGCCAAGGTGGAAGCTGTGGCCAGCAGCAGTGGGGATGCCTTCCTGGACAGTGAGGAGGCTGCTGCAGCTGGGTGAGTCTCTACTGGGGGCCGGGGCTGTGGGTGGCAGGGGGGGTCCAGGAGGTAGAGGAGGGTTGGTTAGATTGGGGAGCTGGAGGGGTACTCATTCCAGGCAACCTTTCTTAGGCAACCATTTGAAGAAGAAAACAAGAATAAGAGGAGCAACAACAAGAAGAACATGAACAAGGAGAGCAACAACAGCAAGAGCAACAAGAAGAACATAAACAAGGAGAGCAACAACAAGAGCAACAACAAGAAGAACACAAACAACATGAAGGGAAAAGAATCCCCAAAGTGTTTTTTTTCCCTAAAGTGAAGTTGTGACCATGTCAACATTCCCCCTTCAGCCCCCTCTCCATCAATCAATACTAATGGCTGACACTCCCTTTTTGGATCATACCTGAAATCCTTGCCATTAAAAGCTCTTCATAAACTCCCTCCTACTCACACATTCAGCCTCTACACCTTTCCTCCATTCATTTCTCCTGTCTCCTAACACTGCTCTCCCTTCTTGTCCTCTCATTTTCCTTTACAGGATTCATCTGGGTCACACCTGTTTAACTGTGGCTAATCCTGCAGGGTCTGTTGTGTAACCCTTTCCCCTATGTATCACCTTATTGAGTGAGATACCAGACACCAATATTCATCACACTATGCTTTCTTCTCTTAGGGACCAATGCTCTGGGAAGACCCATAAAGCTACCATTCACTCACAGCTGATATTAATGTTGTAGTATTAATTCTGAATGTACTAATGAACCTAATGTCCCAGTCGCTACTGCACTGGGGCAGAAGAGTCATTTGATCCACACTAAAGGAGGAAGGATCGTTTAAATTGCTCTTACCAATGAGGAAACTCAAGTAGAGAGTGGTTAAGTGACTTGCCCATTGGCTAGTTAGCAATCTGAAAGAGGTAATAGGGAGCCCCTTTGCTGACACTGAGTGCAGGGCCTGGTGCTCCTTGGCGATTCTAATACTCATCAGTCATTTTTCGCTGGTCACAAGGAAGCAGGGGGCTTGGTCACAGTTCCAAGGCCATAAGGATTAGTTCTGAAACCAGCAGCATAGAAAAGCCTGAAGTTTGGGACAGTCTTCCCCTCCTAGGGTGAGCAAAGCCCAATTTAACATAAAGTTGAAGTCATGAAATAGGATAGAAAAATGAGCCAACAACAGGGTCTAGACCATATCCTTCTTGCCTTATGGTGTCAGGGAAGGCTGACACAATAAACTCACAAGAAGCTAACAATATGAAAATTAAGTGTGAAAATAGCTACAAGCAAGGCCTGAAGCAAAAAGGGCAATTTTGTGGTTAGCTTCCTTCTAATAGAATATGAGCTCCCTGAGGGTAGGGACAGTGGGGGACTTTGTATCTCCCACACACTTTGTAGTTATGTGTTGGTGGGCAAGTCATTTAATCTCTCTCAGCCTTTACAGGATTACTGGGATAAGTAAATGAAATACTCTGTATAAATCTCTTTGCACACCTTATTCTCAATTAATATGTTAAGAATGATATTGCTCTCTAATGTATATTTGTGAACTGATGTTTCAAATAGGTTTGATTGTATATTGTAAACAAAACAAAATAAAACAACTTTCTCCCAAACCCTTTTGCATAGAGCCAGTAATGATCCTTGGAGCCATGTCAAACCTTGTGTTTAAATTTGAATCTGCATTGCTTGCAAATGTGAGTTTTCAAATTATCTTTAACTACTTTAGCTATCTTTGGCTACTAGAAAGACAAACAGGGATGGTGGTGGGAACTGTAAAATAAAAGCAAAAATGTTCACTGTTATAGTGCTTAGAAACATTGAAGCAATATTTCCTTAAGATTTAAAAATGTGAATGCTAGAACATTAGTTGTGAATATTGTAGGTGGAAGGAGCTTCCACTAATATTCTTTGATGCCTCCTTATGCCTCAGTGGTTATCTTGAGCTCTTATAATTTCTAGTCTGGCTTGCAAAGCTACATAGATTTCAAACACTCCATCCTTTAATGCCTGTGGTCCAATAACCAGCCTACTTATGTTTAAAGTGATCACCAGGGGCAGCTGGGCCAGTAGTGAATAGAGCACCTGCCCTGAAGTCAGGAAGACCTGAGTTCAAATCTGGTCTCAGACACTTAACACGTCCTAGCTGTGTGACCCTGGGCAAGTCACTTGACCCCAATTGCCTCAGCAAAAAGCAAAACAAACAAACAAAAAGAAATAACCACTGAAGGTCAAAACATAATTTTTATGTCCACAACCGTTCATGGTTCTCTTGCTAGACATCACCTGGAAAGACATGGAACGATTACCAATCTGCATCACAAAAACACTCCAGGAAATGATAGAGGCCTGGCATGATTAAGAAGGTTTGATTAACCAGATGATTTGGAAAGACAAAGGATTAGAGAAAAAGAAGGCACATGTACACACAAAGTATATATAGAGAGATATATGCACACACACATATACACAAACACACACACACATCTATGAATACACAGAATCACTTATGCCAGACTCCTTGTAGTTACCATCTATCTTGGTGTCCACTCCAGCCTGACTGAAAGAATGACTATTTGCTTCATTCTTAAACAATTTCTTATTCTGTGAGTCTGTCTTTAAGAACTCCAAATGATACCAAACTTCTTGGGTCCCCAGCTCTGCATCCCACTGAAGTCTTAAGAAAGGAATCCCTGAAAATTGTGTTACAGCAAAAAAAAAAACCTTTGAAGTTCAGGCAAATTATTAGCTTTGCGACCACAGTTGTGGTTGTGTCATTTTCATTCAGGTCCAGCGCTTTGTGGACCCCATCTCGGTTTTTCTTGGAAAAAATACTGGAGTGCTTTGCCATTTCCCTCTCCAGCTCACTTTGCAGATGAGGAAACTGAGGCAAATAGGGCAAAGTGAGGTGCCCAGGATCACACAAATAGTATCTGAGTTCAGATTTGGACTCAGAGACAGCTGCATAATGCAGTGGATAGAAAGCCAGGCCTGAGACTTACCATCCTCTTGTGACCCCAGACAAGGTCCTAAATAGCACCGAGCATGGGGCTCCTCATTAATAAAATCTAGTGGCGGAAAGCGTTTATGAGGAAAGCATTTTTCAAATACATAAGGGCCAAGTTGTCATGCTATTGTTATTCTTTGTTGCTCTGTCTTGTTGCTAGGATAAATCATAACCTATTTTCCATCTTGATGCCCTCAGCTATATGCCCCATGCCAGGAACCCAGCTCCTTATTGCAGCCTTTCCACGGCTGGAGTGGATTGCCTGCAGCCTTTACCGCTTCTGGCTTCTCTATTTCCTGTACTTTTCTTCTATTTATGTTTATTTCCTGTGTACATGGATATACATATGTGTTATCCCCTGACTAAATGTGCTTACAGCCCCATTGCCTAGTGCAATTTGTGGTACATCACCAGCATTTAAAGTGAAAGAATGACCAGAAGTGATTTTCTGTTTCAGCTTCTTTGAAGAAAAGTAAAGAGAATTAGAGGGCTGAGTGCTTTTTGACATGGAGAATGGACACTTGTGAAGAGACACAAAAATGGAGAGGAAATTCTACTCATGGGGAAGAATGAGAGTTTCTTGCATCACAATAACATTCTATTCCATTCATTTCTGCAGTTTTTCATGCTACTTATTTTTAGTGCTTTCCTCCAAACCTTTCTTTTTCTTTCTCTCTTTTTTTTTCTCCTACATAGTCATTTACCAGACTGAATTCCAATTAGGAAAGCTAAGACTTAGGACCATGGACAGAGGGCTAGGGACAAGGGAACAAAGGTCCGGTATGCAAGTGATCGTTGAGGCCGAGAGAAAGCAAGGAGAGTACACCCAAGGTAGCGAGCAAGGATCCCTGTACAAGTGTTGGGTGCATGAACAGTTAGGTAACTCCATATGATTTCCACACTAAAATTGAATAACAAATTTAGGAGAGGTTCTGATCCTTGTCACTGACTGACAGAACAACAAACCAGTTGTGGAAACAAATGGTCAGCTGTGTGTCTCTAATGTCAGGAGTTGAAGACTGGAGCCAAAGCAGAGCTGGTACTTTACTGAAACCAAAAGAGACTCGTTATAACTTTTCTTAAAAAAATATTTAATTTCTTTAACTAACAAAATGATCTTTCTTCTCACTCTCACTCTCCACCCTTTTAAGGGAAGAAAAGAAAATCAAAATTATTGTAATAAATTGTAAGGGTCAACAAGAGAGACTCTTTCAATGGCTCTGTTGAAACAACAGGTATCTCTGCACCCTGATAGCAGCACTTCTCTGAAAGGAGGTGGTTAACATGTTCCCATTAGTGGTCCTCTGAATCAAGGCATTGATCAGAATTCTTGCATCTTTCCAAGTTTTTTCTTTCTTTCTTTCTTTTTAATAATAGCCTTTTATTTTCTAAATACAAGCAAAGAGTTTTCAACAATAACCCTTGCAAAACCTTGTGATCCAAACTTTTCTCCCTCTCCCCAATAACACGTAATCCAATATAAACCTGTGCAATTCTTCTGTACATATTTCCACATTTGCACGCTACACCAGAAAAATCAGATCAAAAAGTGAAAAATAGAAGAAGAAAGAGGAAGTAAACAACAACGAAAAGGTAAAAATTCTATGTTGTGATCCACACTCAGTCCCCAGAGTCCTCTCTCTGGATGCAGACAGCTCTGTCCATCCTGTGTCTATTGGAAGTGCCTTGAATCACCTTGCTTAACAGCCACGTCCATCACAGTTGATCATCACACAATCTTGCTGTTGCCATGTACAATGATCTCCTGTTTCAGCTCACTTCACTCAGCATCAGTTCACATAAATCTCTCCAGGCCTCTTTAAAATCCTCCTATTGATCATTTCTTATAGAAGAATAATATTCCATAGAATTCATATACCAGCTGATGGGCATCCCCTCCATTTCCAGGTCTTTGGCACTACAGAAAGGGCTGCCACAGACATTTTTGTTCATGTGAGTCACTTTTCCTCCTCTAAGATCTCTTGGGGATACAGGACCAGTAGAGATACTGCTAGGTGAAAGGGTATGCACACTTTGGTAGGCCTTTGGGCATAGTTTCAAATTGCTCTTCAGAATGGTTGTATCACTTCACACCTCCACCAGCAATGTATTAGTGTCCCAGCATTCCCTCATCCCCTCCAAAACTCATCATTATCTTTTTCTGTCATCTTAGCCAATCTGAGAGCTGAATACACATGGCTTTATGAATCATATTGGGAGAGAAAAATCAGAACAAAAGGGAAAATCCAGTGGGAGAGAAGAAAAACACAGTAAAAAAAGTGAACATAGCATGTATTGAGTCACATTCAATCTCCATAGTTCTTTTACTGGATGTAGACAGTGTTTTCTTTCTAAAAATTATGGGGATTGCCTTGGATCACTGAACTGCTGAGAAGAACCAAGCTTTTCATCGCTGACCATCGCACATTGTTGCTGTTATTGTGTGCAATGTATACCTGGTTCTGCTTGTTTTGCTCAGCATCAGTTTGTGTAAATATTTCCAGACTTTTCTAAAATCAGCTTGTTCATCATTTTTTATAAAAAAATAATATTCTGTTACCTTCATGCACCACAACTGGTTCAGCCATTTCCCAGAGGCTGGGCATCGACTCATTTTCCATTTCTTTGCCACCACCAAAAGAGCTGCTCCAAATATTTTTACACATGTGGGTCTTTTTCCTTCCTTAAAGATTTCCTTGACATGCAGACCCAGTAGTGGCACTGAGGAGTGCAAGGGTACACACGATTTGATAACTTTTTGAGCATAGTTCCAAATTGCTCCCCAGAATTGTTGGATCCATTCACAACTCCACCAACAACGTATTAATGTCCCAGTTTTCCCACATCCCTTCCAACATGCATCATTATCGTTTTCTGTCCTCTTCACCAAACTTAGAGGTGTGAGGTGAGACCTAGTTAAGTTTGTCCTAATTTGCATTTCTCCAATCATTAGTGATTTAGAGGATTTTTTGCCTATAGCTATAGATGGCTTTACTTTTATCATCTGAGAATGGCTCACATCATTTGACTATTTATCGATTGGGAAGTGACTGGAGTTCTTATAAATTTGATACAGTTTTTTATATTTTAGAAATGAGACCTTTATCAGAAACACTAGCAGGGAAAAAAAAGATTTCCCAGCTTTGTACTTCCCTTTTCATCTTATTTCTGTTGGTTCTCCTTGTGTTAAACCTTTTTACTTTAATGTAATCAGAGTTGTCCATTTTGCCTTTCATGATGTTCTCGAGTTCTTTGTTGGTCACCAATTACTCCCTTCTCCAACGATCTGATGCCAAATTACCCTTTGGTTTCCTAATCTGCTTTTGGTATTGTCCTTTATGCCCAAATCATGTATCCATTTTGGCCTTATTTCTGTATGGGGTGGGAGTGGTAGGTCTGTGCTGAGTTTCTGACATATTGTTTTCCAGTTTTCCCAGGAATTTTTCTCACATAGTAAGTTCTTATTCCAGTAGCTGGAGTTTGGGGGTTTACCAAATACTAGATTATTATAGGCCTTGATTATTGTATCTTGTGTATCTAATCTATTCTACTGATTCACCACTCAATTTCCTAGCCAGTGCGTAATGGTTTTGATGACTGCTGTTTTGGAATATAGTTTTATGTCTGGTGCTGCTAATCCACCATTTTATCCCCTAGTATGTTTCCCCCTTAATTCTCTTGATATTTCTTGACCTTTTGTTCTTCCAGATGAATTTTTCTTTTTCTTTTTTCTAGTTCTCCAAAATAATTTATTGGCAATTTGACTGGTATGGCACTGAACAAGTAGGCCAATTTAGGCAGAAGTGTCATTTTTATTATATTATCTATACCATATCATATGTTACCTTATGTCAGATGAGCAATTGACATTTTTCCAATTGTTTAGATCTGTTTTTGTGTGAGAAGTGTTTTGTAATTGTGTTCATATAGTTCCTGGGTCTGTCTTGGCAGGTAGACACCCAAATATTTTATTTTGTCTACAATTATTTTAAATGGAATTACTTTATCTCTTGTTCATGGGTTTTCCAATAATATATACAAATGCTGGTGAGTTGTCTGGGTTTATTTTATATCACCTAATGTTGCTAAGGTTGTGAATTCTTTCCTGTAGGTTCTTCAATTATTTTCTGGGATTCCCTAGCTATATCATCATATCATCTGCAAAGAGTGATGGTTTTACTGAATGGATGCCCATCAATTGGAGAATGGCTGAACAAATTACGGTATAAGAATGTTATGGAATATTATTGTTCTATAAGAAATGAACAGCAGGACGATTTCAGAGAGGCCTGGAGAGATTTGCATGAACTAATGCTGAGTGAAATGAGCAGAACCAGGAGATCATTATACACAGCAACAACAATACTAGATGATGATCAATTCTGATGGACATGGCTCTCTTCAACAATGAAATGTCTCAAACCAGTTCCAATTGTTCAGTGAAGAAAGCCATATACACCCAGAGAGAGGGATATGAAATGTGGACCACAACATAACATTTTCTTGCTTTCTATTGATGTTTGCTTGCATTGGGTTTCCTTTCTCTGATTTTTTTTCTTGTAGATCCGACTTTTCTTGCACAACAATGATAAGTGTGGAAATATGTTTACATATATTCAATTTGTCAAGTATTTTAACATAATTAACATGTAGTGGATTTCCTGCCACTCCCCTGTGGGGAGTAGGGGGGAAAATTTGTAACAGAAAGCTTTATAAGGGTTAATGTTGAAGAATTACCCATACATATGTTTTGCAAATAAAAAGTTTTAATAAAAAAGTGATAGTTTTATTTCCTCATTGCCTAGTCTAATTCCTTTAATTTCTTTTTCTTTACTTATTGCTAAAGCCAGCATTTCTAGTACAAAGTCGAATAATAGTGGTGATAATGTGCATCCTGGTTTCACCCCTGATCCAATTGGGCAGGCATCCATATCATTATTAATTTCAAAGCAAATATGCCCAATTAAATACTTGACTGTTTTTTTTTCTTTTAACAGCAATGAGTGCTAGCTCAGAGTCAAAATTTCACAGCACATTTATCAAGTAAAAGTTTTTGTTATTAGCAAGTGAAGAGTCAACATTTGAAATCTTAACTAGTGACTAGCATTCTTCAGTTGGTGAGGAGACCAAAAAAATTAATTTCCAATCTCTGAGCAAAAGTATGTGTTGTGTGAATAAGCAATTTCAATGCACAATGATTACAGAATCCTGTTTAAAAATGTCCTATATTGAGCCAATATTAGAAAAAACTTTTTTTCTCATAAAAATATGAAAATTATATTTAATTTTCTCATATTGCATTGGACATCTTTTCAGCTATTTATTTGAAAGTGTTTAATATTCAATAAAATGTGAGAAAAAAGTTTTATGAATTCCTTTACATCAGAGTAAGTACATAAGTTCTTGCTGGTTTCCTTCTTTTAATCTCACCACATAAATAAATACATATCTTTATTTATTTTGTCATTTGTACTTAAACAAAATTTTATAAATTTACAAACCTTATAATTTGTTGGACTTTTCATAAATTGTAGGTAAAATAAAATCTTGTGTTTTATAACCTGGACCTTTTGGGGGCAAACACATTTATAGAGAATTTCCTCGGGCTTAAGGGAATTAATCTCACCTATACTTTGAGAGGTTTAAGGGATCGTATGGTGCCATTCTTTTGTTGCTGTTGCTGTTGAAAGAGGTTCCCAGAAGAACAAGGGCAAAAAGGAACCACTGCCTTAATTTCTGCTTTTGGTTTAGGACGTTTGTAATTTGAGGGTGGGGGTGGGACTTGGTTGGGTATTGGGTGTGCGTGCAGTCGGAAATGACTCAGGACAGTTTTTCCTTTGGATTTCCTGCCCCAAGTCCCTGTCTCTACAGTTGATAGTTAATGTTAAGACATCTCCTGAGAGCAAGGCCAGACGAAGTTCCATGGGGAGTTTGGCCGTCTCTAGGCCATGGGGGGAAAGGGGAGAGAATGGGCGGCACTCTCGTCACCATGGTCCGGGCACCTGGATTCTTAGAGTGCGGGACATGGAGCATGGAGGTGCCCGGGGCAGAGCTCACAAGAGTTTGGGTGCTAGGCCTTTAAGCCTTCCTTCAAAATGCTTTGGGTACACTGAGTGTTAGCTGTGGGGCCTGCAACTGCACTAAAAGTGGCGACACTTTCCCCAACGATTCTGTCGGAAGTGAGGAAACAAGGCGGGAAAAGGAGAAACTCGGAAGAGCTGGAGGGTGGGAGAGCGGGAGGGCGGGAGGGGAGCGGGCCCCAGTGTGTGCGCATGTGCGGATGCTATCCAAGAAAACCGGAAAGACAGG
>JAJPUD010031366.1:0-12567 GCA_023553655.1 Myrmecobius fasciatus | reverse complement strand
AAGGGGATTAATGAAAAAAAAGGCTGAAGATGGTGGACTTGCTGTACCAGATCTAAAACTATATTATAAAGCAGCGGTCATCAAAACCATTTGGTACTGGCTAAGAAATAGAGTAGTCGATCAGTGGAATAGGATAGAATCACAAGACAAACTAGGCAATAACTATAGCAATTTGGTTTTTGATAAACCCAAAGACCCCAGCTTTTGGGATAAGTATTCACTATTTGACAAAAACTGCTGGGAAAACTGGAAACTAGTGTGGAAGAAATTAGGGCTTGACCCACATCTAACACCACATACCAAGATAAGATCTAAATGGGTTCATGATCTGGATATAAAGAGTGATTTTGTAAGCAAGTAGAGGAATGTAATATAGTTTACCTCTCAGACCTGTGGAGATGGAATAAATTTATGTCCAAAGAAGAACTGGAACTTTTAATTGAAAACCAGATAGATAACTTTGACTATATTAAGTTAAAAAGTTTTTGTACAAACAAAATCAATGCAGACAAGATTAGGAGGGAAGCAATAAATTGGGAAATCATCTTTACATTTAAGGGTTCTGATAAAGGTCTCATCTCTAAAATATATAGAGAATTGTCTCATATTTATAAAAATTCAAGCCATTCTCCAATCAATAAATGGTCAAAGGATATGAACAGACAATTTTCAGAGGATGAAATTAAAACTATTTATAGTCATATGAAAAGGTGCTCCAAATCACTGTTGATCAGAGAAATGCAAATCAAGACAACCCTGAGGTACCACTTCACACCTGTCAGATTGGCTAAAATGACAGGAAAAGTTAATGATGAATGTTGGAGGGGTTGTGGGAGGGCTGGGACACTGATGCATTGTTGGTGGAGCTGTGAACGGATACAGCCATTCTGGAGAACAATTTGGAGCTATGCTCAAAAAGTTATCAAACTGTGCATACCCTTTGACCCAGCAGCATTTCTATTGGGCTTATATCCCAAAGAAATCATAAAGGAAGGAAAAGGCCCCACATGTGCAAGAATGTTTGTGGCAGCCCTTTTTGTAGTGGCTAGAAACTGGAAATTGAATAGATGCCCTCAATTGGAGAATGGCTGAATAAATTATGGTATATGAATGTTATGGAATATTATTGTTCTGTAAGAAATGACCAGCAAGATGATTTCAGAGAGGCCTGGAGAGACTTACATGAACTGATGCTGAGTGAAATGAGCAGAACCAGGAGATCATTATACACGGCAACAACAGTACTATATGACGATCAATTCTGATGGACATGGCTCTCTTCAACAATGAAATGTTTCAAAACACCTCCAATTGTTCACTGAAGAAAGCCATATACACCCAGAAAGAGGGATGCGAAATGTGGACCACAACATACCATTCTCATACTCCTTGATTGATGTTTGCTTACATTGTGTTTCCTTTATCTGATATATCGTTTGTGTAGATAAGATTTTTCTTGCACACCAATGATAAGTTTGGAAATATGTATACATATATTCGATTTGCCAATATTTTAACATAATTAACATGTAGTGGATATCCTGCCATGTAGGGGAGGGGTGGGGAGTTGGGGGGAAAAATTTGTAACGGAAAGCTATGTAAGGGTTATTGTTGAAGAATTACCCACACATATGTTATGCAAATAAAATAAAAATTTAAAAAAAAATTTCCACAAGTAAATAAATATAATAACCTTGTATATAGTAAGTGCAAGAATTTCGTAAAACTATCTGGCTTAAAAATTGTTGGGAGAACTCAAAACAGTGTTTTAGGAGCTGGATAGACACCAATGTATTAGGAACACTATTTACCAAAATAGGATAAAAACGGATATATAGCTTACATAAAGAAAAGATATTGGCCAAAAAATGAAGAACATAGAACATATAGTACTTATCAGACTTATGGATAGGTGAACAATTTTTGAATAATCAAGAGATGGAGAACAAATTTTGGTGCAAGAAAAAAATATATAATTGCAATTAAATTAAATTTAAAAAAAATGTATAAATAAAGCAAATGTACCAAGATTAGAAGGGAAGCAGAAAATTGATGAAAAATTTATAGACAATTTTTCAAATACCTCATGCCATACCTCAAAGATGTAAAGACTATGATAAATCTATAGGAATATATCATTCCCCAATAAATGGTCAAATGATATGGACAAATAGTTTTCCAATAAAAAACAAAATGATTCATAATTTAACATGAAAAAATGTTGTAAATCATTATTGCTTAGAGAAATGCAAATTAAACAACCTTGAGATATAATTTTACATCTGTAAGACTGACAAATTGTTGAAGCAGAAAATGGCAAATGTTGGAGGGGAAGTGGAAAAATTGGAACACTGATACATTGTTGGTAGAATTGTGAACTGATCTAACCATTTTGGAGAGCAATATGGAATTATGCCCAAAGAATTATCAAATTACCTATAGCCTTTAGCCAGCAATACCACTACTTGGTCTATTTCAAAAGATGATTAGGTAAAAAAAAAAATAACCTACATGTTCTGTAATGTTTATAGCAGCTGTCTTTGTTGTGATAATGAACTGGACATTGCAGAGATGGCCATCAATTGGGGGAGGGGAGGCAATTGGACAGTAATTGCTATGTTGTTGTAAGAAAAACATTAAGCAACTAAGCCATTTTATCTATTATATTTGTCTATTTAAATATCCAAATTAACTATAAAAGAACATATGAAAAAAGATGTTATCAGCATACAGAGAAAGAACTGATAAGTAAAACTTTGTATAGAATAATTTTACATATCTATCAATATCTCTTTATCTATCTACCTACCTACTTACCTATCTTTCCATTGATTTGTGTGTATGTATTCATGTATATATAGGTGGATGATAGAGATACATGTCTATATTTATGCATATGTAATATATGTGCATGTGCTTGTGCAGGCACATGCCACATATTTGTCTAGTGATAGCCATCTGTACGTCAGAGAGAAGGGAAAGGAAAAAAAAAGAAATATACATTGTAACTTTAGTATATACTTAATAAAAGCAAATTGTACATAATAAGTATACAATTTCATGTGCCATCATATTTTTTGAAAAAAAATATGCTAAACTATGGAAATTCTTACTTTTTTACATAATTCAAAAAGCATGATCAATAAACGTGGAAAATATATATGTAAAAGAGGACAAACTTAAGATTACATTATGAAGGGAAAAATTAAAACTTTTTACTAATATTTACAAAGAAAAAAGCTCTAAGGCTTATTTCAGAAAAGCCTAGAAAGGCATACATAAACTGATGCTAAGTGAAATAAGCAGAACCAAGAGAACACTGTACACAGTGACAACAAGATTGTGTGAGATGATCAATTGTGATGGCCTTGGCTCTTTTCAACAAAGAAGTGATTCAGTTCTAATAGATTTGTGATGGAAAGTATCATCAGCATCCAGAGAGAACTATGGAGAATTAATATGAATGGATCAAAGCATAGTATTTTCACCCTTTTGTGGTTGTTTGCTTGTTTTTTTTTTAATTTCTCATGTGCTTTTTTCACCTTTGATCTTATTTTTCTTACACAATATGAGGCATATGGAAATATATTTAGAAGAGTTGCACTTGTGTCAAATTGTTTGCTGGTTTGCATGGGGGAGAGGGAAATATTTGGAACACAAGGTTTTTCAAAGGTGAATGTTGAAAACTGTATTTGAGAAAATAAAATACTATTAAAAAAAGAAAAAAAAAGCTCTATTGAGCTTAAGAGGTTATAATGTTCTCATTTGGAAAAACAAAAATTTACCCATTATTTAGAGATGCAACCCCATTTGATCTGCTGTATCTACTAGAGAAACAAAAAGAAAGGTGAACTGTGTTCAGGGAAACATACTTGAATGAACAAAATGATTTCACAATTGGGCCTTTTTTGAGTGGAGATTAGGTTTATTAGAAGATAAAACTACTATATGACTGTTCAGTTTTTTTTGACCATTTTAAAATGTCATGATGTTTAAGTAAAATACTGATTTTTTTTTAAAAAATATCAATTCCAGTGTCATAGACACAGGCTACATGAATTCCTAATTGTGGAGCAACCTGAGTCACATTAGTTCGTTTAAATCTTAAGCTCTGGTTCTTGTTCATTTGAAATCCAATAGAGGTAAAAGAACCCACATGTGCAAAAAATGTTTACAGCAGCTCTTTTTTGTCTTAGCAAAGAATTGGAAAATGAATAGATACCCATCAATTGGAAATGGCTAAATAAATTATGGCATGTGAAGGTAATGCAATATAATTGTTATATAAAAAAGTGATGAACAAGCTAATTTTAGAAAGGCCTGGAAAGATTTACATCAACTGATGCTGTGTGAAACAAGCAGAATCAGGAATACATTGCAAAAGGTAACAGCAAAAATTTGTGATGATTAACTATGAAAGAATTGGCTCTCCTCAGTGGTTCAGTCATCCAAGATATTCCCAATAAACTTTGGATAGAAAATATCATCAACATCCTGAAAAAGTACCATAGAAACTGAATACAAATCAACACCTGCTATATTCACTTCTATTTTCTGTTTTTTTTTTTTCCTCTCCCATGGCTTTTCCTTCTTATTCTGATTTTTCTCTTCCAACATGATTCACAAAGCAATGTATGTCCAAAAATAAATAAATAAATACATAAAGTTTTTTAATTATAAAAAGAACTAATGCAATAAATGAACTGTTATTTTTTCTGTCGATTATATGGTAAGCTACTTCAATTCTGGCATTATAATTTTTCTTTATCTATTCTCTTTTTTCATTGTATTTTAAGGTGTTACCACTATTCTAAAAATTCATTGTTTAAATTTTCTCTTCTAAAAATATTCAAAATTTATCTGTTTTCAGAAAAAAAAAACATAGAGAACTGCTGCTATATAAAAAGAAATAGATTCCTAGTTACTGATTGCATTTTTATTATTTATCCACACTTCCATCTCATTGCATTTGTAGGGGTTGTTTTCCATGTCTGCAATTCTCTTCTTCCTTATTTCTCTTTTAGCTTCTCCAGTACTCTTAGTTTAAGTTCTAACATGAATCCCTTTTTATACCTTTGCACATTGTTACTTTCTCTGAATCACTGAATTCCTCTAAAATCACTGTGCATTTCCTTTTAATATATATATTGTTTTTTGAAAAAAATTTTTTTGAAAATTTTCTTGTTTATCACCTGTAGAATGTTAGATTTGTAGAGGAAGATTGATTTTGCTGTTGTCTTTGTATCTTCTATTACAGTGCTAATGCACAGTAAGTTCTTGGTGCTTAGTAAACTCTTTAATTAAATTGGATGGAATTGAACCATGAATAATGGAATGAATGTCAGTTTGAACAGACTTACCACCCAAGGATGGGTAAATTGAGCGACAAGAAGTTTTTATACTAATCTTCAAAGTATGAAACAGTTGTGATCCTTTTTTGTAGAGGAACAATGCACATTAACAAAATATCAGATCTTTGAAATTATTGAAATATTTACAAATTATAGTCAAGAAATACGAGGACAAACAATAACAAATAAACACATTATAGGATGAGACATTTCTCACTTGAGAAAAGGTTGTTCTCATCTCATTATAACTTGATCTGCAAACATTAGCAGTTGAAATTTTCAGGGTTGTGTGCTTAATACTGACAGAATGTTTAGAGACACATAAATCTGAAAAAATCCATACTAATATTTGTAGCATAAACAAAATTGAAAAGAAATTTTCCGACATTCTCTAAGTTATCATTGGCTTTTTACATTCACTGTACTCATACACTCAATCATAATATTTCTTTAGTTGAATAATTTGCCAGAAAAAAAGTCTAATTTTCATTTTAGAAATAATATAATCAATGATTTCATATATATATATATATATATATATATCAATCTGGCAGATGATAACTTGTTTCAAAGGAAAACAATATATCTTCAAATCCCTTAATACAAACAATTAGAAGAGTTAAGAAAAACTTGAATTAAACATTACCAAGTTAATTTTCAATGTAAGACCCCCTTCTATGATATCAGGGTTACCCAGATGTTACAGAACTAATCTTTACTGTACAGCATTAAATTCCATTTACATTTGGTTTATTCAGCTACAAATGAATCCACGTTTCAATATATATGACAATATTGTACTCCAATTCATAGAATATCATAGTAAGTGTAAAAAACCTAGTATTCAATATTGTTATGCCAGACATGTTACAACCAAATATCCTACAGTATTAAAAAAAAACAAAAATAAGTATGTGAGCAAATAAAGTCAAATGGAAATTTGTTTATGATCTTTTTATTAAAAGCTCTCAAAGTATAATCTAATTCAAGTACTCCAATATATATGTATGTATCCATATTTAGATATATAGTTGGATTGATGATAAAGAAATAGAGACAGAGAGAGAAATTACAATCGTATACATAGATGACATAATTAATTCTATCACTGTGAGAGAAAGTTTATAGAGAGAAGATAACTCAGAATAGAGTGAAGGAAGATCTATGCTGAGAGGGTGAGAGATGGATGATCTTATAAAAGAGACTGACAAGTGAATAACCAGGTATAGGTAGGAGAAAAAGTAAAAAAGACTATTACATGGAGAGCAAATTGTAACTATGATCAAAGATTTATCAAACTGTGCATACCCTTTGACCCAGCAGTGTTTCTACTGGGCTTATATCCCGAAGAGATCTTAAAAGAAGGAAAGGGACCCACATGTGCAAGAATGTTTGTGGCAGCCCTTTTTGTAATGGCTAGAAACTGGAAACTGAATGGATGCCCATCAATTGGAGAGTGGCTGAATAATTTATGGTATATGAATGTTATGGAATATTATTGTTCTATGAGAAATGACCAGCAGGATTATTTTAGAGAGAGCTGGAGAGACTTGCATGAACTGATGCTGAGTGAAATCAGCAGAAGCAGGAGAACATTATATACAGCAACAAGAGTATACAAGGATCAATTCTGATGGACATGGTTCTTTTTTCCTCTTTGAAGATCTGATTTTTTCTTGTGCAGTAAGATAACTCTATAGATATGTGTACATATATTGGATTTGTCATATAATTTAAGATATTTAACATGTATTAGGCTACCTGTCATCTAGGGATGGGGGTAATGGAAAGGAGGGGAAAAATTTAGAACAATTTTTTTTGCAAAGGTCAATGTAGAAAAATCACTCATATGTTCTGTAAATAAAAAGCTTTAATTAAAAAAAGAGTATCACAGAAACCAATGGAAGAGAAACCCTTAACTCCTTTCCTAATGAGAATGTTCAATAATGCCAAAAACTATAGTGAAGATAAGTAGTATTAAAAATGAGGAAACATTTTACCAGTTAAAAGGCTATTATTTACCTTGCTAAGAAAAGTTTCAGTCTAGTGATCAGGTAGAAAAACAGATTGCAAGACATTGAAATTAATGCTAGATCAAAATATAGAGATTAATGAAGATAGATAATTTTTTCCCCTAGCATTTTGATTGTAAAAGAAAGATGGGAAATAAGGATCAAGAGGAATTTTGTCAGGGATTGAAATGCCTCAGTTATGTTTGGAAAAATTGGTATAAATTAATATAAATAAAAAATATAAATAAAGAATTGAAAGTAATAGATAATGCAAAAGTTTCTGGAAAGACAAGAAAATATGAAATCAAAGGAAAAATCTCTATGTGGTTAACTTGATCTTAAAAAGCTTACCATTTTCCTCACATACTGGGACAAAGGAAGAAGGAATGAAATCAATAAAGAATTGTTTTCAGATAATAACAAGGAGAGGAGAAGATTGTGGTAGATAATTTCATTTCTTCAGTAGAGTAGAATAGGGGGGATTTCTATTATGAATGAAAATGGAAAGGATGGTATAGGGAGCTAAATAATAAATTATTTTGAAATCAACCCATGAGGAAAAATGATCAATAAACCAAACAACCAAGTTATGCTATAAACTCTTCTGTCTTCACAACATTTATATGAAAACCATACTGTTTAGTTCCCCTATATCTGTTTTTAGGATTCTGGATTTTTTAACTATTTATCAAATTATTTATCTCTGGGCATTTTGTACTTTAACAGCTGCAATTAATAATTCCCCTTTCTCAAAAATTCTAGATTTTAACCTATATCTATGATTTTATTCAAACAGTAGTCCATTTATACACTGAGAACATGTCATTAACATGCAAATCCATTGTTTAAAAGTTAAATATGGATAGCTATTAAAACATGAATATTAACTTTAAGTATTATCCAATCTATTTTTTCAAGATGACATATTATGTTAGGAGAAAAATGGGCAAGATATATTCAACAACACCCACCCAAGAGATGAAAGAATTTGGCTTTTATTTTGGCAAAATCACAGATGAAAAAAATCCATAATAACTGGAAAGATGTCCATATTTTGAATGAAAGAAGGGGAAATAAAAATGTCTACATCTTATACCAAG
Organism: Myrmecobius fasciatus; assembly: GCA_023553655.1. Classification (NCBI taxonomy): domain Eukaryota; kingdom Metazoa; phylum Chordata; class Mammalia; order Dasyuromorphia; family Myrmecobiidae; genus Myrmecobius; species Myrmecobius fasciatus. The sequence continues at coordinate 4,104 of JAJPUD010031366.1, read as the reverse complement.
CTTGTGATCTTATTTTGATTGTGTTTGTGCCTATGATAATCTATCAGGCAGATAAGAGAGACAGAGAAAAAAAGAGAGACAGAGACAGAGATTCAAAGGTATGGAGACAGACAGTCAAGAAGAAACAGAGATAGAGGGAGAGGGAGAAATGCATGTCCCAAAATTCAAGGCCTCAAATCTATGTTTCAGATTATAGGGATATCTTTATGATATCAAAGTTATCACAATCAATGCATCTAAGTATCATTTTTAATTTAGCACCATATATTTCAGTTGAAGATAATGATTTGGAATGGTTTTCCCATACTGCAACTAGAAGCAAACTTTGGTACAGAACTCATTATCAAAAATCAAATTAAAACTAGTTAGGAAAGCATAAAATGTCAATTTAAGTAATACTGCAAAGATTCTGATACTACTGAAACAAAACTGACATCATACTGGTCTTAAATTATATTTGCCTTTGTAAAAATTTATAACAATACTTTTTCCAATTCTTTTGAATACTAAAGTATATCATTTTATGCATATGTATTAAATATAATATGAATATATACATATATGCAACTCTGCATATAATATATATACAATATGATCCAGATATGCATATTATATGTATAATTTTATATACATATACGCATGCATTATATGTAACATTTATTTAGTAATATAAATTTAGTAAGAATTACTTAAAGAAATATATAAATATTACTGTTTGTGAAGTCTTCCCTAGTTTTATTACTTATTTTATTTACACTGTGAGGCAGGTCCTTAATGAATTCTTCCTTGTAAGAAGGGAGGTAAAAGAAATGAAAGTTTTAAGAGGATGAAAACAAAAAATGCTGAGTAGACAGGATATAAAATATTTACATATATCCAATTCCAAGAATGAGATAGGTGCCATACCAATTTCATCACACTTGGTTAGAAGCAGTGAAAATAAATGTATAATACTTGATTTGGAACACTTGTGTTAAAAAAAAAAAGTATTTACACATAGTGGAAACATAACTTGACTGTCAGGTCCTATTATTTATTATGATTCTGTCATGCAACCAAGCTTCTTCTATCACCTAGGCACTAAGTATGAGCTTCTGGAAAGACTTTTTAATATATGTTATTGCAATTCAGTCATAGTCCCAGACTTACAAATCCTAAAATTATTTGACTAAATTTGGCCTTAACAAAAAGGAAATTATTGAAATCAGCTAAAGTTCTAATTTCCCAATCACACCCTCTAGGATATTGATATCTGTTGGTAATGCTGATTTTTTTTTTAAAGAAACAGAAGAATCTGTTAATGTGACTTTGTACGTGATTAAAAGAGATATAATTGCCTTTTCCAAGTTATTTTTTAAAAATATTTTTAGTTATCTTTCCTTTCTCCACAAGAGAGAAAGAATAGTGGTGGTCCTAAACCCATGGATAGTTTGAAAGGTCTGATCTACTCCATTTCTGAAATGAATTGGTTCACCCTTTCATAGGAAGCCTAAAACTATCCTCTCTTGGACAGTTTAGGTCTTGATCCCAGATTTAATACAGAAATCTAATCAGTTTAACCCTCCTGCAACTCAGAACTTTCAAGCAAAAGTGATCAATTGGACTTAGTCTCTCTAATAGTAGAGAGTATAACTATATGTCATTATATACAGTTCTGTTATTTTTTTAATATTAAATAAAGTGTAGAGAAATAAGATCCTGCACACATCTAGAGAAGATATTTCTGTTCTTTATCAGTGATAAAAATTGATGATCCCTTATGTAAACAATTATTATTTGGACTTAATCTTTTCTATATTCACTTTTACTTGTGACAAAGAGAACTTGTAGAAGACTATTGGCTTGTCTATAGTAATGAAGTATTGTATTTACTAAGCAGCTTTCAGCAGGATCACTATATAGGTTACTGATGTAAACAAAGGGAATTCAAATTGTATTTATTATGGAGTCTACTTGTATTGTACCCTAAGGGATAAATCACAAAAGAAAAAATTAGTCTCTTTGTGCTTGACCTCTAGTAAGTAGCTGGCAAGTTGCAGTTCTCTACTTTTCAGGGCTTTTATAGAATAATTATTTTTATGATATTCTGAAGCTTATAGACAGGTATCCCAGAAGTTAAAGATATTTTAAGTTATGATCTGAATATTTCATCCAGGGATTTAAAATCTCCTCTTTAGGTTATACAATAATTACTGTTAGAATGTGCATAGTATGACAATATTTCCTTTTTCTAATATACTAAATATTATTTTTTTATAAATCAAATTATATACTTATATACTCACACATAATTTTGATTATATGTAGTGAATAATTAGGGAATTAAGGGAAGCTATGCAAAATGTAAATCTCCTTACATCATTAACAATAGCTTTAAATATGACCACTGAATTTTTATTAAATTATTAAAATATTAGCTAGTTAGACTATTGACTAAGGATCTACTAGAGTAAAATGTTTTGAGATCATAAAAGGTGAAAAAGGATAAACAAAGTAAGAATAGTGTTGTACACCCCTCAGATCCAACTAATGTAATGCAATTAATGTTCCAAACATTTTATCTTTGATGAATTATAGAATCATTCAAATGAATAAGCATTGCACACAATTTCTGGACACCAACAGTCAATCAATCAATCAATGAGTTAACAAAGTCCCGAGAATAAAGAGTCTAAAGTCATTAGATGATGCAATGTATTGAGACTGAGAAAATTAGAGTGGAGGAATGAGTGAAATGGCAGAGTAAGCCAGAAAATTCCAAGCTCCCCAGATTTCCCCTCAAACATAATGAATTTGTGTCTTGGGGCAAACATAAACTAGTGAAAAACAAATAAGATTTGGGACAGAAAGGGTGTTCTACTAGACTTCAGGAGAAAACTGGAAGAAAGACTCCAGGAAGGAGGATTAACAGTTGTGAGGTTTAAACTCTTCTAAACTAGCTCGCCGAAAACAATAAGTGAAGAATCCTGGGGCAAGCTGGTTTTGGAGGTAACTGTAAACCATAGGAACTTCCATGTCTTGGACAAAATGGAAAGTGCAGGTTCTGAATCTGGGAAGATTAAGAGAACTTCTGCTGATAAAAAAAACCAAGCTCAGCTTTGCTGCAGAGTCTTGGCCCTGGGTAAGAAGGTGAGAAAGAGTGAGCACACTCCTATCAGTGCAGAAGCAGTGAGACAGAGATTTTGCTAGCTGCAAGCACCCACTGGAGGGTGGAGTTCTTGGTTTGGGGTCCTAGGCCAGTGGGGAGAACTGAAATGAATCCCATCACCATTCTCCCCACCACAAGGACACTAGAGATGGCTATACTAAATTTTCATTAAAAAAAAAAGTGAACAGGGAAGAACCATAGAAAGCTACTGTGGGAAGAGAAGATCAGGGTTCATCTTCAGATAATATTGAAGTAAAAGAAATCTACCCCACTCCAAAGAGTAATGTTAAGTGGCTATCTGTACAAAATGAATTTATAGAAGAACTTCAAAAAAAACTTTAAAAATCAAATGTGAGATATAGGGAAAACACAATTAAACAAAAAGATCAAGAAAAAACAGGAGGTTATGAAAAGAAAGTCATCCAACTAGAAGTGGACACTAGTGTCTTAAATTAGAAAATGACTCTTGGAAAATTAAAACTGAGCAAAGGGAAGCCAATGAAGTTGCAAGAGACTAACAAATAATAAAATAAAATTCAAAGAAGGAAAAAATGGAACAGAATGTGAAACATGAGAAAAACAACAGGTCTAGAGAACAGATCAAGAAGAAAAAAACATAATTAGACTATCTGAAAGTTGAGATCAAAAAAAGAGATTCAATACAAGAAATAATAAAAGAAAATTGTACTGAAGTGATAGAACAAGGGATATTAGAAATAGAAAAAAATCCACTGATCTTCATCTAAAAGAGATCCTAAAAGGAAAACATAAAAATATCATTGTTGAATTTTAAAATATCTAGAACAAAGAGAAAATTTTACAAGCAACAATAACAACAAAAATAACATTCAAATATGCAAATAAGAATTGCAGTGTATTTATCAGCAGCTTTGATAAATGACCACAGTTCCTAGAATGCTATATATTAACAATCAAAAGAATTAGAGTTGAGGCAA
>JAJPUD010031365.1:0-12570 GCA_023553655.1 Myrmecobius fasciatus | reverse complement strand
AGCACCTTGGTGGACGTGCCGTTGAAGGTGTTGGCCACCACCAGGAAGGAGTAGGGCCCCACGGTGAAGAACTCCCAGTCATATGCGCCCGAGGTGGCCACCGTCTGGTTGGTTTCGAACAGCCCCGACCTCGGGTTCCACTTGTAGATGACGCTGTCGATGTTGTGATTGTCCCCTGGAGGAAGAGGAGGGAAAGGCAATAAGGAGGTGGGGTCCCTGGAGGCTCACAGGGAGTGGCGCAAGGGGGCAAACAGCGGTTTTCATCAGGAGGGTCCACATCGGCCCCTGTGGGGCTGCAGCTCCTCCCTCCATCTCATGTCCCCCCAACCCTATCCTCTCCTCCTCCCCAGACCTTCCTCTTCCAAGAACTGCCTCCTCCAGGAAGTCCTCCCCATCTATCCCTCACATCCTGGTAGAGTCATGTCCTTCCTCAAGTTTCAATGTCTTATAACCACATGGGCCCGTCCCTGGCAAGGAAGGAAGCCCCCAAAGGGCCCCAGTGCTTCTGACTGAGCAGAAATGAGTGCCTCAGTTTCCTCAACTGGAAATCAGCTCAGACCATCACCCCCCCCCCCAGAGCCAGAAGCGGCTCACACTGTCCCCTCAGGTGTCGGTGAGACTGCGCTTTTGACAATGTGACCAAGGTGGGGAGCAGGTTGCCAGAACCACAGGCAGCTTGCCTTCCTCCCCCTCGGGACAGTGCTGAGGGCTTCCCTGAGCCCCCTTGCCAAGTCTTCTGTCCTCCAGGCTCACTTTGGCTTCCCTGGGCCTTGGTTTCCTCATTTACAGAAAGAGGGAGCAACGGGCCTGGAGCCAGGAACCACAACTGCGTCCTAGCCAAAGCACCCTGGCCAAGTCACATTACCTCATCCATGCAATGAGGGCAATCCAGCACCAAGATAACCACCGCCAAGTGCTCGGCACGCTGCCAGGCGCGCAGTAGGCGCTCGAGTATTGTTTTTATTTTCATGATCTCAGAGGCTCCTTGTGGCTCTGCCGCGGCAGCCCGGGCACTCCCCTCAAGCTTCCTACCTTCCCGGTGGTTGGCCACGGCCAGGAAGGACTCCCCTCCGATCTCAAAGGCCTCCCAGTCCCGGGCACTGTGAGTCACAATCCTCTGGTAGGCCACAAACTTGAGCTTCCTGGGGCTCCACTTGTAGATGACCGAGAGCTCCTGCCGGCCCTTCTCCTTCGGCTCAAAGTTCGCCACCACGAGGAAGACCTAAACGGGAACAGCCAAGGGTCGGTGCTGAGCCCCCTTCACGGGAGAGGAGGCGCCCATTCATCTCCCAGCCCACCGAAACGGAGGGAGGCCCGAGCCAGCATGTGACCTTGGAGACCTGTGTCCAGCCAGCAGGCCCTGGGCACCTCCTCCTGTCTCTTGGGGCCATGGCCCACGCGATGACCTCTGGCGGGGACATCCTGCCACCTCCACCACGAAGCCTGCCCAGCCTGTGGGCAAGGACCCCTTTCTTCAGGGTCACACACACATACACAAGCACTCACATACTCACTGCCACACACATTCACACACTCATTCTCACACATGCATACAACCTTACTCTTGCACTCACTTACACACACTCATACTCTCTTACACACTCATTTACACTTACTCACTAATACACATATCCCTTTACTTACACATATTCACTTACGTACACACACTCTCACACATGCATACAACCTCCCTTACACACACTCATTTATACACACTCACTACCACACACATGTACACACTCACTAGCATACATATACCCTCACTTATACACACTCACTCACACATACACCTTCACTTACACACGCTCACTCTCTCTCACACCCATACATATAAGCTCCATTAACCCCAAAGGCTGAGCAAGACTGAGGGGGGTGTTTGGGGGGTGGGCACAGTGCTCTGCTGAGCTGCAGGCGCAGGGCATGCCCTGATGCACGGGGCGTGCTGCAAGCCAACTTGTGGGCCTAATTCGGGAATGCCAACATACCTGCCTCCCAAAGAAGGAGAGGCAGTGAGAACCCCGGGGCAGAGCGAGCCGGGGCCTGCGCTCAGGGAATCTGTCTCCCCCGTGGGGGGGGACTCACCTCACCCACCTGCTTACAGACACAGCTGGGCTGCCTGGCCTGGCCAGGCTACAGACATCTGGAGACCCGAGGTGTCTCACCTGTCCCCTCTGAGAGGGGAGTGGGCCGCTGGGGACAGGGAGGGCAGACTTTGAGCTGGGGCCGAGAGATGGTCTCGGGGGAATCAGAGGGGGACTCTAGGTCAGCCACGAGCCCACCTCAGTGGCCTCTGGAGTCCCTTCTGAGCCTGAGAGTCTGAACCAGACAATTCTGCCAGGGCTGACAGCATCTCCGACCTGCTCCCGACAGCGGGTGGTCTCGAGGCAGGCAGAGGTTCTTCTGGTGCCCATTCCTCTGCCTCACAACCACAAGGCTTGCGGTCGGTCCCCTTCAGTCTTCCTCGGCTGCCTCCTCCCTGGTGAGCCCAGCATCCACGAGTGAAAGGGGAAGTCCCCAAGAGGAGACTTGTATACCAAACACCGGGCGATGGCGATGGCAGCTGGAGAGCCCCTCGTTAAAGTTGCAAAGCAAACCTTCCGTCGGAGGGTTTCGAATTAAAATCTCCACGTTTGATGGGACCTGAGGGCGTCTCACCCCAGAGCACACATTGACGACCCTTCCAAAGCCCCTGGCCCCTCCAGGAAGAGCAAAGGCTGAACTTGACAGAGCTGGAAGCATCTGAGGGGCTGCTAAAGGAGGCAGCAGAGGCTGGAGAAAGAGGGAGCAGAGGCTGGAGAAGGAGGCAGCAGAGGCTGGAGAAGGAGGCAGCAGAGGCTGGAGAAGGAGGGAGCATCCAGGAAGGGCCAGAGAGACGAGAGAAGGGCCGGAGGGGCTCGATTGTCTCCTGAGCCCAGCCCAGATGTGACAGAGAACCTTCCGTGACTCGCCCAGGTGGATGACAGCTCCCTCTCTCCGGTGACTCATATGGGCACGAAGGCTGCTGCCTGAGGGAGCCCTGAAAGCCCTGCCAAGGATGACTAAGTCCTGGGCAAGGAACTAAAGACCCCAGGACACAGGTGGTGTTCTTATCTGCGGCTGACTAATGGCCAGGGTGGCAGGTGTGAGGAGGGAGCAGCCGGTTGAAGAAAACCATCTCGAGACTGGGACTTGAACATCAGGCTCCTGGCCAGGGATGGAGTACACCTTGGGAGCAAGCAAGGACCGGCAGCCTGGCGCTGACTTGGTACCTCACAGATCTAACTGCAATGGAAAGCGGGGAAGAAAACATCCCCTTCAGCTACCACTAGATGTCATAGAAAATCCTGAGTGCCACGGAGAGTCCAAGACACCACAGAGAGTGGCTAGGTACCACGGAGAGTCCTAGATGCCACGGAGAGTCCAAGACACCACAGAGAGTGGCTAGGTACCACGGAGAGTCCTAGATGTTACAGAGAGTTCTGAGTGCCATGGAGAGTCCTAGCTACCACAGCGAGTAGCTAGATATCACAGAGAATGGCTAGGTACCTTGGAGAGTCCTAGATGCCACGAAGAGTCCAAGACACCAGAAAGAGTGGCTAGATGCCACAGAGAAGAGTCCTGGATGCCATGGAGAGCCACACAAAGCTCCGGGAGGCAGATTCCAAGAAAGAGGAAGAGAGCAGATGCTAGGGCAAGGTTTGTTCTGGTTCGGGCCGGGTTTCGGATGCTCTGCACCTGCAAAGACAGGGAGCCTTGGTCCAGGGGACAGTGTGGTTAGACGGCTTCAGAACGAGGAGTGGCCGGAGCCACTGACTTGTTGTCGATGGCCTCATGTCCATGTAGCAAGGGGCCTTCTGAGTCAGGTCCTGGGCTGTGAGCCCCTCTTCTCAGGGATGCAGAGAAAGGCCCAGGGGCATCGCTATGCATCTGCAAAGACGGGGAACACCCTGGGTGGCAAAGGGAGGATCCAGAAATGGGGTGAAGACCTAGAATGCTGCTGTTCAGGCGTCCCAGTCACTCTCCGTGGCCCCATTTGGGGTTTTCTTGGCATTTTCTAGCTCATTTGACAGATGGGGAAATTAAGGCAAACATGGTTAAGTGGCTCACTCAGGGTTAGTTTAAAAAAAAGCCAACTTTCTGAGCACAAGATGGGGAAAGGCACGAGAGATCTTCATTTGGAAAAAGTCAAATGCAGCAAACGTTAGCCCCAAGAGAAGGGTCGCCCTCCCCAGAGTCCTGGGGCAAACTGGACACTCCCTCCCACGGGGCCTGAGGGAGCACGGCCCTATCTGAGATGCTGCGACTTGTAGAGAGGTCCCCTCTGCGATCCGTCCCCCGGGGGACAAGCGGAGCAAGGCTAAGGGTAGCAGAAGGTTTCCTCCTGCCCGCAGCCCACCTCATCCTCCCTTCCATTCAGCTGAGCCTGGCCACGGCCCTTCCTCTCAGGGACTGCCGGAGCCCTGGCTCCAAAAGCTGCCTGAGCTGCTGATTGACTCGGTGAGGGACCTGGCCAGTCATTCACCCTCTCTGGGTCTTGTTGCCCGGGCTCCACAATGGGGGGGGGCGGGGGAGATGAGCCCGGCTTCCATGATAGCCTCCCAAGGCCACATGCTGAGCTTGGGGTCCACTAAAACCTCTAGCTCTTTTTACATGCATCCCTACCCCTGTGTTTGCACCCTCGGTGCTTTTCTGAGCCCAAATGTGAACTTGGGCCGATGCTTTTTAAGCTTCCTGTGCTCAGAGCTAGGAGGATGGGCGGGGGAGCTCTGCCTCTGACACACGTGGGTGCGGACCCTCGGTAGCCCAGACCAAAGACCGGCCGTCCCACACTGGCAGGGGAGGCTCCCCGCTCACAGGGTGAGTCCTTCATCTCCAGGAGTGCTGCCCTGGGCCCTCCATGCATGGGGCTGTTCCCACCCCACAACAGGTAATGTCACCTGACCTTGAGGCTCAGGAGGAGCCCAGAGATCAAGGCCGGCTCTGGGGAGCGCCCTCCAGCTCCTCAGGAGGCCGACCCCAGCTTGGCCCAGAGCCACACTCTAGCTGTCACTTGCCACAAGATGAGCTCATCTCCATCATCCCGGGCTTGCTCCGGGGACCTGGGCTTCCCTCCCCAGCAGCCACAAACCAGCAAGGCTGCAGGTAGCTCCGAGCTGAGCCGAAGCGCCCTTCTCCAGCACCCGAGCTCTCCGTGAGGCCGCCCTGCCAGCCAATACCTCCCCCCGCCATCTCTAGCTCATCCAAGCAAGACCCCCACTCCTCACCGAAAGGCTCTTTGACCCCTTGCTCCCATCCCACCGGACGTGCCATTAGAACGTAAGGTCCCCCAGAGACCCCCAAAGTGCCAGAACATGGCAAGAACCCATTCGATGCAGCCCAAGGTCCGCTTAGCTCGTTGGGGCTGCCTTGCTGTCCTTCCCACTTACACTGAGGAGCCCTGCAGCCGGTTCACCTGCATCTCAGGGCACGGCCTCCTGGGCCTCCCTCTGAGCACTGAGCTTGCTGACCAGGCCAGGCCTGGGGTTGAGAAGCAGTCCTTGCCCCCCTCTTCTCTCTGCACAGGGGACCCCGAGGCCGGCTGCAGCTTCACAAATCAGCTCTCTACGGAGCAGGTGGAGGCTTGGCTGTATCGGCTCCCTCCAGAATGGGGCCTGCCGGGCCTGGAGGGCCCATCGAGGCAAGAGGCAGTTTTCGATCAACACTCTGCACACGAGGCTTCAAGCTTCCCCCGCCTAAGGGCCCCAGGACCTAAAATGGGCAGCCACCACCCCATCTTCCCACTCCCCCCCCAAGCCTCAGACCTTGGCTCTGAGCCAACTGGAAATTCTAGGCTTTCTTCCTTTTATTAACACACTCTTGACAGAGTCAATGATTTATGACCATATTTCTAATTAAAAAGGTGAGAGGAATTGGGGGTGCCTTGGGGTCATAAGACTCTGGAAAATTTCAGCCCCAATATGGCCCTACATGTCACCTCTGCATGTAGACCAATCTGAACCCAAGTCTAAAGAGCCGCCTCTTCTGTTTATTCCTAAGCAACATAAATAAAATAAAAAGGAAAAAGCCAAGCTTGGAAACCTTCTCCGTATTTGAAAATCTCTTTGAGTAGCCAGAGGTAGAAGGATTAATAAGAAGCTATCACTCTGCCTAAAGCAGACTTTCTCTATCCCTTCTCCAACTAACTGAGTTACAGAGATTAAGACAGTAAAGCTACAATAGCAGCTTTTCGGACTTAGACAAATAGAAATAAAAAATAAACAAGAAAAAAGTTGATCTCAATAGGATTTTTAGAAAAGCTAGATATGATAAACCTCCAGTGATTACTGAATAGGAATAGAAAGAAGCATACATACTTTTCAGTTATGTATAGCATCTTGAAGACGATTATGTAATAAATTAAAGCGGGTTGATGGAATTATGAAATGGTCCAACCATTCTGGAAAGCAACTTGGAATGATGCTCTGAAAGTCACTGAACAGTCTGGGCTTCCCTTCACCCTCAGGACACCACTAGCAGCTCTACATTTCCCCAAGTCATTGAAGAAAGAGGGGAGGGACATCCACGTGCACAAATACTTATACCTGCTTTGTGGGGAAACCAAGAGAGTGCCCATCAGTTGGGCAATGGCTGAACAAATGGTCAGTGAATGTGTGCTGTAATCAATGCGATCCCGAAGGGCTGGTGTGGCCCAGCCCAGAGTGAAGTGAGCAGAAACAGAATGATTTCCACAATCACAACATTGTCAAAATGAGCATTTTTGAAAGCTCTGAGACTTCTGATCAACCCAAAGGTCAGCCACGGCCCCCAGAGACCAATGAGGAATGCCGCCTGCCTCCTGATAGACAGATGGCATCCTAAAGCACAAGCGGAGACAAGCATTTTGGGCCGGGTCAGTACGGGAATTTGTTCTGCTTGTCTCTTATAAGGACTTTGCTGTTCTTGCTTCCTCCAGATGGCAGAGAGATAAACCAAATATTTGTTTATTTTTTTAAAGCAAAATTTAATTTAAAAAAAAAATGAGCTTCAATAGGTCCCCTTTAAGCCATGTTCTTGTTCCCATATAGGGTGAAGAGGAGAGAAGATAAGATAATAACCCCCCAGAGGCTCAATTATGTCATTCTCTGGCAAGAATATCAGGCAGGTCGTAGGCAGATAGAAAATAAAGACTCATTTAGAGCACCTTTTATTTAATGGAGCTGAAAACTTGTTCTGGGGTCTTGCTAGCTTCCTATTGAGTTTGAAAGCTCTAGGGACTGGAAGAAAGGGAAAGAGGGCGATGTGGTTATAAAGTAGGCGAAGGAAGGGCGGCCATCCTGGAGAGCTGGAGGGCAATCTAGTGAAACGCTTGGCACGACGCTTTGGCAAGAGGGGCAGGGGGGCGGCCCTCCCCAGCTCACTGCGCCCAGGCCGGCAGATTCTCCCCCCCCACCCCCAACACCACAGTGAGCCTTTGCCTTGCAGACCCCTGGGCCAAATGCACGGTCCCTGATCTTGATGTGTAGTCAGCATCAACCTTGTTAAGGCACAGACTTCCGGCCAGAGAAAGCCACCCTGGAGTTCCCGCCGTGTCCCAAGGGAGCGGGAGGCGCTCCGTTTCCCCCGTTACCTTTTTTCCTATGGTGAAATATTTCCAGGCCTGGGCTTGGTGAGTGGGGAGGTTCTGGTATGAAACAAACTTCCCGTCCACCCACTTGTAGATGGTGGAGCTGGTCTGGCGGTTGGCGGCGGCGGCGAGAAGCCCCACGTGCGGGATGGTAAAGACCTCGATGCCCATGGTCTCCGAGGGTGTGGCCAGGCTCTGGTGCTCCTCCACGTAGTCCAGCTTCACCTTGGCTTGGGGCAGAAACAGAAGCAGTCGCCAGGCTTGGGGACAGACTGTCCGGCCCATAGTCGCCAGGCCAGGGAAGCAGGAGAGGGCCTGGGACCAGGAGCCGGTCCTAGGGGTGCCGGGGGTCAGGGGAGGCCCATTTGGATGGGAACAAACAGTGGGAATCCCTAGGAGAGGGAGCGGCCCCCCCACTCAGTGCGATGGGAGGAGCAAAGAGTTGGGGGCAGGGAATGTGTCTGAAAGAGGGAGGGGGGAGAGAGGAGAAGGGAGAGAGGGAAGCGGGAGAGGGAGAGAGGGAGGGAGGGAAAGGGGGAAGACAGAGGGGGAGGGGCAGAAAGAAGAAGGGAGGAGAAGAGGGAAGGGGAGAGGAAAGAGGGAGGGGGGAGAGAGGAAGGGAAGAAGATGGGGAGGGTGATAAAGACAAAAGGGAGAGAGAGAGGAGGAGGAGGAGAGGAAAGAAGGAGAGGGAGAGAGGAAGAGGAGGGGAGAGAGGGAAGAGGGAGAGGAAGAGAGGGAGGGAGATAAAGAGGAAAGGAGGAAAAAGGGAGAGGAAGGAGGGGAGAGAGGAAGAGGAGGGGAGAGAGGGAAGAGGGAGAGGAAGAGAGGGAGGGAGATAAAGAGGAAAGGAGGAAAAAGGGAGAGGAAGGAGGGGAGAGAGGGATGGGAGAGAAAGAGGAGGGAGGGGAGAGGAAGCCCAACTCATTTCTCTGTTTCTGTGATGGTTTGGAAGGGATTTGGGCACGGGATGAGGGAGGGGGCCGCTCCACTGCCCCCTTGCCCCCTGCCCAGGCAAATAAGGATGAGGACACAGCCTTCCCCATCCCAAGCCTCCTGGGCTGAGAAACCAGGCGAGCCCCCAAGCGGAGGGCGCTGACCATTGGCTGCCACCGAGTGAGACAGCATTTCATCTCGATTCCTGCACATTTTCCAAAGTAGGACCCAGAGCCATAAGTGAAGGATTTCTCCCTTCCCCTCGCTCCTAGCCCCTGAGCCCCTTCCTGGGCTTTGGGGGGAGAGCATCCCGGGCCCCCGAAGCCCGAAAAAGCCGCCCGGCTCACCTTCTATCATGGACACCCACTCAGTGCCAACACACAGGTAGAGGCCCCTCCGGGAGATGTCGAACCAGAATCGGGCACTTTCCATCCTGGTGCATTGAGGCCGCGGGCCCAGGGTGACTTTCATGTCAGCTTCTGAACACAAGACCAGGGAGTGACTGACCATCCCCGAGCTTTCTGTTCTTGGGGGACAAAATTCACGAGGACATTTGGAGATAAACTTGTGAGGGCTCTGACCCCAGGAGGTGTCACCTGGGGGGGTGGACGGGGTGCTGGCTTTGGAGTCAAAAGCCCCGGATTCAGATCCTGCCCTTGACACGCCCTCCCCTGAGACCCCGGCCGTGGGAGCCTCCATTCCTGCAGCTAGAACCATGGCGCCCCTGCTGGGCCAACGCCTCTAGGACCAAGCCCTGCTTCAGGGGGGTTTCCAGGGGCGGCGTCCCCATGAAACGCCACTCGCCATTTTGGAGAGACGCTCTCAGCGTGGACGCTGCCCAGTCCAGCCTCCGATACCTTTCGCTCTTTTTGTCCTGTCACAGTGTCCGGTTCTGTGGAGCTCTCAGCCACAGGGGCACGCGGGCACACGTGGGCACATCGCCCCCAGCTGGGGCCCTGCCTCTGCCTTGAAGTGTGGCGGAGCCTGGAGGCCCAAGATCTGTGGGCTCGGCCTCCAGCCCGTGATCCGCCTGGGATGCTGACCTTTGGGTTCTGAATCCCTGAGCGGCTGTGACCTTGCCCGCGATTCCCCACGCCACCCCCAGGACAGCCCGGAAGGGTCAGTCAGAGGCAACTCTGGAACATCTGGGAACTCTTTGGCCACGGAGACTGCACGGAACAGGAAAGGGACCGCCCCGCCCAGGGCCCTCCGGCGGCCCCAGGACCCCTGGGAAACGGGCTCACCGTAAGGGTACCGGAGCACCTCGTCGGGCGCCCCTGGGAGGTCTTGCAGCACCGAGGGGATGGAGAGCACAGTGAGCTGCGCGTTCCTGCTGGGGCACATCCGGGAGGTGGCGTCGGAACCAGGAAGCAGGACCAGCTGCCTCAGCAAGCCCTGGCAGAAGAGGGAGAGGTGCCCGGGAAGTGGAAATGCCGTGGGCAAAGGGGGGGTCTCTGGGATTCGCCAGCAAGGGCAAGTCAGGGCCCAAAGGGGCGGGGGCTGCTCCCCGGCTCTCTGGTCCCCTTCTAATTGGGAGGAGAGAGGGGACGCCCCAGGACCACACGTCCAGACGTGGGAGGGACCTGAGCCGTCCCTCACTGGACGAGGGGAGCAACCGAGGCCTGGGGAGCAAGGAGTCCCACGGGATTCTGAGAAGTGGCTGCGCAGGATTCGAACTGAGGGCTTCCCAGCCCCAAGCCCAGATGCATGTTGGGTACTGATGGCCAAGGGACCCCAGGAAGCAGAGGGGCTCTTGGCAAGGACAGAGATGCTGCAGGGCCCCATCAGAGCCCGCCCCTTCTGCCTGGGACCTCATTACAGAGAGGCCCAGAATTCATGCAGGCAGCGACCCCTCCCCACTGCTCCCCGCTCCCCCCAGCCCCGAAGGTCGTCTCTCAAGGGGCCCGAGCCAACTGTGCTAATGTCCCTGCTGGTGCTCGGCCCCCCGAGAAGACCGCGACCCTTCGCACTCACGGTGAAGGCGCCCTTCTTCCTTCGCCGACTCCCGATGAAAAACCGCGACCCCTTCATGCTCAGGGACATGGGGAACGGGGTGTCGACGATCCTGAAAGTGGGGAACGGGCTGTGAAATGGGGGGGACGGTCAGGGCCCTTCCTGCCCTCCCCAGAGGAGAGGGGCGCCTCTCACGGCCACAGAATTCCCATTTGAACAAGCGGAGGCGACGGGGGCCGAGCGAGCGAGAGCTCGCCCCACTTCCAAGGTCACCTCTCACCTCTGCCGCCGGCCAGCCCAAAGCCAAGACCGAGAGTGGGCGGCAGGCTGGGGGGGGGGGGTCACGGTCCTGGAGACACGCTGTCCTCTGCTTCGGACGGGCCCCTCCCTGACCCCCTCCCTGACTCCCGGTCACTTCCTGGCTGATGCAGGAAGAGCCAGTTACACAAGCCCAGGGTCACCTGGTCACGGGAACCCCGGCCAGGCAAGCGTGAGGGACGCATAGAAACCCTCAGGGGAGGAGAGAGGGGCCCGGGACCCCTGCACGTGCACACACACTCACACACACTCACACACACTCACACTCACACACACTCACACTTATACACACTCACCCTCACACTCACACACACGCTCACACTCTCACACACTTACACACACACACTCACACTTATTCACACTCACACACACCCTCATACACACACCCTCATACTCACACTCAGTCGCTCACACTCACACACCCTCACACACCCTCATACTCACACTCACACACCCGCTCACACTCACACACCCTCACTCACACTCACACTGACACACCCTCACACTCGCACACTCACTCACACTCACACACCCTCACCCTCACACACACACACACACGCACACTCCTTCCCTAGCACCTACACGTCCACAGGCACGCTGCAGTCCGCGGTCAGGGAAAAGGAGCTTTGGGACACGGCCAGCACCAGCGTGTGCCACTGATTGTCGGTGAGAGGGACGCCCTGGAAGGTCACGCGGGTCTGCCAGCTGCCCGAGCGCTCCTGGCTCAGGAAGAGGAAGTGCAGCTTGTTGGGCGAGTAGCGCAGGCCCACCAGCAGGGTGTCACTGGCCTCCTCCACCACCGTGAAGATGTATTCATTTTTCTGCAAAGACCCGGCAAGGTTGGGGGGGGGGGGCTGCCCCACGGCCACCCCCACGGACACTTCTGTTAGGAAAGTCTCCTTACTTCCTACTGGCAGCAAAGGGGAAGGGAGGAGGGCAGAGGAACGTCCGGCTGGGCCATCTCCCCTCCCCCCTTTTTGTGGGCAAAGACACAAGGGCTGCCACGTCCTTGGGAGAGGCAGGGCCGGAACCCAGGATCCTGGGCTCATTCCCCTGGGCCACCCTGCCTGCAGCCCCCAAGTCTGTCACACATGGTTAGTGGTGAGTGGAGGGAGGGGGAGGAAGGGCCGAGGTGTCCTACTCAAGGGTCACCCTCACCCGGGGGGGGGGCTCTATGAGTCTGGCTTATGACATGGCCCCTCAATCATTTCTAGAGCATGTCTCTCTCTGTCTCTCTGTGTCTCTATTTCTCAATGATTCTCCCTCTGTCTGTCTTTATCTTTCCATCTCTCTGTTTTTCTATGGATCTCTCTGTCTCTCTGTGTGTATCTCTATTGCTCTTGTTTTCTTGCTCTCTCTCTCTCTCTCTCTCTCTGTCTCCTTCTCTGTCTCTCTGTCTCTCTGTCTCTCTCTCTCTGTCTCTTTGTCTCTATCTATCTTTGTCACTCTCCCAGTCTCCTTCTCTTTGCTCTCTCCTCTGTTTTCCCTCTCTCTGGATGTGTCTCTTTCTCTGTCTCTCCCTCTCTGTCTCCTTCTCTGTGTGTGTCTGTTTCTCTGTCTATCTCTGTCTTTCTATCTCTTTCTGTCTCTCTCTCTCTTTCTCTGTCTGTCTCTATCTTTGTCTCTTTCCCATTCTCCTTCTCTTTCTCTCCTCTGTTTTCCTCTCTCTCTGTCTGTCTCTCTCTCTATCTCTATCTCTCTGTCTGTGTCTGTCTTTGTCTCTCTCTGTGTTCATCTGTCTCTGTCTGTCTCTTTCCATCTCTGTTTTTCTATGGATTTCT
>JAJPUD010031362.1:0-12571 GCA_023553655.1 Myrmecobius fasciatus | reverse complement strand
AGTTCTAGAAGTGTGAAATATAGTTATATGGAAAATGTTGTTGGGAATGGATATAGTTACAGGAGACATAAACTTTGGTTGGGAATTGTGCTTCTTTGCATGTCAACTCATTAAATTGGACCCCAAGGTTTATGGGATGAGAGTAGATGGTTAGTAAAAGATATTACTTAGTAGGGCTCAGTGGGTGTCTTCTGCATCTAGGACTCAGACTGGGAATTGAGGAGGGCAGATGATTTATTCTTTGAAGTTTTCCTAGCTGTTCAAAGCATCTTACATTTTCTTTGGGGTTCCCTAGTTCAGCAACAAAATCTGTCTTAATCTGTGACACCAGTACCAAGCAAATTTCCAACCTTTCTTATGGAGCCCTAATTCTTTTTTTTTTTTTAGCAGTATTGTCTTTTTTTATTAATACTTTTTATTTGCAAAACATATGCATGGGTAATTCCTCAACATTAACCCTTACAAAGCTTTCTGTTACAAATTTTTCCCCCCTACTCCCCCACCCCTCCCTTAGATGGCAGGATATCCACTACATGATAATTATGTTAGAATACTTAAGAAATCGAATATATGTATAGTTATTGCCACACATCATTTTTTTTTTTTTGTGCTGGAGAAATTGTATCTACAAGAAAGAATAATCCGATAAAGGAAATACAATGCAAGCAAACATCAATAGAGAATATGAAATGTTATGTTGTGGTTCACATTTCACATCCCTCTCTCTGGGTGTATGTGGCTCTCTTCACCGAACAATTGGAACTGGTTTGAATAGAGCCCTAATTCTTGATGTCCTCATTTCTGCTACACAATTGACCACTTACATTTCTATATCAATACTACTATTTTGTTTCAGTGATTCTTTTCTCTCTCTAACCTGTTTCTTTATCTCTTTTTCCAGACTGGATGGTACAGTGGATAGGGTGCCAGGCCTGGAATCAGGAAGACCTGAATTCACATCCAACCTCAAACGCTAACTAGCTGTGTGACCCTAAACAAGTCACTTAACTTCTGTTTGCCTCAGTTTCTTATTTGTAAAATGGGGATTTATGATAGTACTTACCTTCCATGGCTTTTGTGAGTATCAGAGAGGTTAATCATAATACTCCTAACACAGCGCCTGGGATAGTACTATATAAAATGTAGTTATTATTATCACCACTTCTTTTGGATTTCTTCCTAATGCATATACCTTTTCTCCTTTCTTTCTACCTAAACTGTATATATTCATCTTCTCAGTCAGATTCTTTATTTTAGACTTCCATAAAAATTTTCAGACTCTGGACAGTGGCATGGATCACTGGGTATCATGTAAGAGAACTCAGGCATCAAAAAAGCAGTGACTTTTCTTTTGATAGTATAGACATTGGAGGATAATGGAGGGTGGTAGAGGTATTAAATACTTATCATGATAAGTGAATTATTGAAAAAATAAAGAGGCCAGAGTAAGGCAAGCAAAAGAAATCTATGGAAGGTTTGTTCAGTCTGAAAGCTTTTAAATTTCTTATTCCATATACTATACACCATTGGCTTCCATGTTCACCTAAAGAAGTCCTAGAGTCCCTGTGCAGTGTTATGTTTTCCTTCTTTTCCCACTCAATCAGAATTTAGCAGGAGAAGCCATTAACAGAAACCTCCTAATCATAACCAGCTCCAAAGTGAAATAGAGAAATTATCCTAGATCTTCATCATCTGAAAATTGTTCATATCCTTTGACCATTTATAGATTGGAGAGTGGATTGAATTCTTATCAATATGAGACAATTTTCTATATGTTTTAGAAATGAGGCCTTTATCAGAACCCTTAAATATAAAGATGATTTCCCAATTTATTGCTTCCCTCCTAATCTTTTCTGCATTAGTTTTGTTTGTACAAAACTTTTTTAACTTAATATAGTCAAAATTATTTATCTTGTATTCAACTAAGAGTTCCAGTTCTTCTTTGGACATAAATTTATTCCATCTCCACAGGTCTGAGAGGTAAACTATACTATGTTCCTCTAATTTGCTTATAATATCACTCTTTATATCTAAATCCTGAACCCATTTAGATCTTATCTTGGTATATGGTGTTAGGTGTGGGTGAAGCCCTAATTTCTTCCACACTAGTTTCCAATTTTTCCCAGCAGTTTTTGTCAAATGGTGAGTATTTATCCCCCAAACTGGGGTCTTTGGGTTTATCAAACACTAAATTGTTATAGTTATTGCCTAGTTTATTCTGCGATTTTATCCTATGCCACTGATCGACTACTCTATTTCTTAGCCAGTTCCAAATGGTTTTGATGACTCCTGCTTTATAATATAGTTTTAGATCTGGTAGAGCAAGGCAACCATCATCAGCCTTTTTTTTCATTAATCCCCTTGAAACTCTTGACCTTTTGTTCTTCCAAATGAATTTTGCTACTATTTTTTCTAGATCTGCAAAATAATTTCTTGGGAGTTTGATTGGTATGGCACTAAATAAGTAAATTAGTTTGGGTAGTATCGTCATTTTTATTACATTCGCTTGACCAACCCATGAGCATTTTATATTTTTCCAATTGACTAGGTCTGATTTTATTTGTGTGGAAAGTGTTTTGTAGTTTAGTTCATATAGTTCCTGACTTTCCCTTGGCAGATAGATTCCCAAATATTTTATACTATCAACAGTTATTTTGAATGGAATTTCTTTTTGTATCTCTTGCTGGTAATATATAAAAATGCTGCTGATTTATGTGGATTTATTTTGTATCCTGCAACTTTGCTAAAGTTGTGAATTGTTTCTAGTAATTTTTTAGTTGAGTTTCTAGGGTTCTCTAAGTATACCATCATGTCATCTGCAAAGAGTGATAATTTGGTTTCCTCATGACCTACTCTAATTCCTTTAATCTCTTTTTCTTCTCTTACTGCCAAAGCTAACTTTTCTAAGACAATATTAAATAATAATGATGACAGTGGGCAACCTTGTTTCACTCTTGATCTTATTGGGAATGGTTCTAGTTTGACTCCATTACATATAATGCTTGCTGATGGTTTCAAATAGATACTACTAATCATTTTAAGGAAAAGCCCATTTATTCCTATATTTTCTAGTGTTTTTAATAGGAATGGGTGTTGGATTTTATTAAAGGCTTTTTCTGCATCTATTGATATAATCATATGGTTTTTGTTAATTTGATTACTAGTGTAATTGATTATGCTAATAGTTTTCCTAATATTGAACCAGCCCTGCAATCCTGGTATAAATCCTACTTGGTCATAGTGTATTATCCTGGAGATAACTTTCTGTAAACTCATTACTAAAATCTTATTTAAAATTTTTGTATCAATATTCATTAGGAAAATTGGTTTATAGTTTTCTTTCTCAGTTTTCTCCCTACCTGGTTTAGCTATTCGCACCATATCTGTGTCATAGAAGGAATTTGGTAGTACACCTTCTTTCCCTATTTTTTCAAATAGTTTATATAGTATTGCAATTAATTGTTCTTTGAATGTTTGGTAGAATTCACATGTAAATACATCTGGTTCTGGAGATTTTTTCTTAGGGACTTGGTTAATAGCGTGTTCTATTTCTTTTTCTAAAATGGGGCTATTTAAATAATTTATTTCCTCTTCTGTTAACCTGGGCAATCTATATTTTTGTAGATATTCCTCCATTTCATTTAGATTATCAAATTTACTGGCATAAAGTTGGGCAAAGTAACTCCTAATTATTGCTCTGATTTCCTCTTCATTGGAGGAAAGTTCTCCCTTATCATTTTTGAGACTAACAATTTGATTTTCCTCTTTTCTTTTTCTAATCAAATTAACTAAAGGCTTATCTATTTTGTTGTTTTTTTCATAAAACCAATTCTTAGTTTTATTTATTAATTCAATAGTTTTCTTATTTTCAATTTTATTGATCTCCCCTTTTATTTTCAGAATTTCTAATTTGGTATTTAATTGAGGGTTTTTAATTTGCTCTTTTTCTAGATTTTTTAATTGTAAGCCCAATTCATTGATCTTCTCTTTCTCTATTTTATGCAAGTAAGCATCTAGAGATATAAAATTGCCCCTTTATAACCGCTTTGGCTGTATCCCACAAATTTTGGTATGTTGTCTCATTATTGTCATTCTCCTGGATGAAATTATTGATTGTGTCTATGATTTGCTCTTTCACCCATTCATTCTTCAGGATTAGATTATTTAATTTCCAATTAACTTGTGATCTATTTTTCCTGGCCTTATATTACATATGAGTTTTATTGTATCATGATCTGAAAAGGATGCATTTACTATTTCTGCCTTTCTGCATTTGATTTTGAGGGTTTTATGCCATAACTATATGGTGAATTTTTGTATAAGTTCCATGAACCACAGAGAAAAAAGTAAACTCCCTACTGTCTCCATTCAATTTTCTCCAAAGATCTATCATACCTAACTTTTCTAATATTTTGTTTACCTCCCTAACTTCTTCCTTTTTTATTTTGTGGTTTGATTTATTTAATTCTGAGAGAGCAAGGTTGAGATCCCCATTAGTACAGTTTTGCTGTCTATTTCTTTTTGTATCTCTGTTAATTTTTCCTCTAGGAATTTGGATGCTATACCACTTGGTGCATATATGTTTAGTATTGATATTGCTTCATTATCTATGGTAACCTTTAGTAAGATATATTTTACTTCCTTATCTCTTTTAATTAGATCTATTTTTGCTTTTACTTGGTCTGATATAAGGATTGCTACCCCTGCTTTTTTTTGTTCACCTGAAGCATAAAAAATTCTGCTCCAGCTCTTTAACTTCTCTCTGTATGTATCTCTATGTTTTAGATGTGTTTCTTGTAAACAACATATTGTAGGATTCTGGCTTTTAATCCAGTCTGCTATCTGCTTCCGTCTTATGGGAGAGTTCATCCCATTCACATTCACAGTTAAAATAACTAAATCCATATTTCCTGCCATCTTATTTACCCAAAGTTATATTTTTCTCTTCCCTTTCCCCTTTCTCTCTTCCTCCCTCCCCAGTATTTTGTTTTTGATGACTGCCTCCCTCTAACAGTTCTCCCCCTTTAGAACCTCTCCCTCTTATTTACACCTTTCCCCCAATTCTTCTATTTTCCCTTCTATTAGTCTATCTTTTTCTTTTCCTCCTTTCCCTCCTACTTCCCTATAAGGAGGGACAAGTTTTTCTATGAAACCTAATGTGTCTGATATATTCTTTTAGAGACTGATCTGATGAGAGTAAGATTCACACAATGCTCATTGCCCTCCCTTCTTTCCCTCAATTATATTAGATTTTCTATGCCTCTTCATGAGATTTTATCTTATTTTTACCACCTTTTTTACTTTATTTTTCCTCCTTTCCCCTCTTTTTCCAGTATGATAGCCCTTCTGCCTCTAATTTCTTTTCCATTATTGTCAGAGTAAAATAAAATTATACCCTCATTCTTTGAGTATACACATAGTAGAAATATAGTTTTCAAGAATTCTTTCCTTTTTACCTTTTTATGCTTCTCTTGAGTTCTGTGTTTGGAGGTCAAATTTTTTTGTTCAGATCTGGTCTTTTCATTAGAAATAGGTGAAATTGTCCTGTATCATTGAATGACCATCTTCTTGCCTGGAAGATAATGCTCATTCTAGCTGGATAACTTATTCTTGGCTGTAATCCAAGTTCTTTTGCCTTTCAGAATATCTGATTACAGGCTCTTTGATCCTTTAATGTGGAAGCTGAAAGATTTTGTGTGATTCTAATTACAGTTCCTTGATATTAGAATTGTTTCTTTCTAGCTGCTTGCAATATTTTTTCCTTGGTGCGATAGTCCTGAAATTTGGCCACGATATTCCTTGGGGTTTTAATTTTGGGGTCTCTTTCAGGAGGTGATCAGTGAATTCTTTCAATGGTGATTTTGCCTTTTGATTCTAAAACATCAGGGCAGTTTTCTTTCATGATTTCCTGAAATATAGCATCTAGGTTCTTTTTTTCATCATGGCTTTCAGGAAGTCCAACAATCCTTAGATTGTCTCTCCTAGATCTATTTTCCAAGTCAGTTGTTTTTCCTAGGAGATATTTCATATTTTCTTCTATTTTCTCATTTTTTTGTTTTTGTTTGACTGATATTTGAAGTCTTATTGAGTCATTCACTTCTATTTGTTCAATTTAAATTTTTTAAGTATTATTTTCTTCAGTTACCTTTTTTTAAGCTCCTTTTGTAACTGGCCAATTGAATTTCTTTGTTCATTGCATTCTTTTTCCATTTTACCAATTTTGTTTTTCAGTGAGTTGTTGTCTTTTTCCATTTCACCATTTTTGTTTCTCAGTGAGCTGGTGTCTTTTTCCATTTCACCAATTTTGGTTCTCAGTGAGTTGATGTCTTTTTCCATTTTACCAATTTTGTTTTTCAGTAATTTGGTGTCTTTATCATATCTCTTTTGGAAGGCTTTTTGCACTGGTTTAAATTCATTTCCCCATTTATCATCTAGCTCTCTTTTGAGATTCTTTATGCAATCTTCCAGGAAAACCTTGTGAAAGGGCGACTAGCTTATGTCTCCCTTTATGCCTTTCTCTGATGTTCCCTTTAGGAACCTCAGGATCTGAGCTCTACCCTTCCTTCTCTCCATCAAAGCTGCTTATGTGAGAGCTCTCTTCTGTGTCTTACTCATTTTTTAGAGCTTGAGGTCAGTTTAAAGCAGGGGACCGGCAGCTGCTTCAATTTGCCCTGGGGCAGTTCACATAGTTGACTTCCAGTGCTGGGCTGGTTCAGCTAGTTCCGCTCTCTCAGCTGCTCTCAATCCAGTTTTTTACCAAAGGCAGATCTGCCAAACCACCTGCCTGCAAGCAGAGCAAAGTGACCCAAGCGTCTCCCAGGGACTTCCTGTGTGCCTAGAATCCCCCACGCTCAGTCCCAGCCCCAGTCTCCTGCTCTGGCTGCACACTGGCACCTGAGAGAGGCAAGCGGCCGATCCCCTGCCTGTCTGAAACAGACCTGCTCTGGAGTTCTTCCAAGGTAATTTTTAATGGAAACGTGCTGTACTCCAAGTGTTTGAGGAGCTTTCACTCCAGGATCAGTTCAGAGGCTTAATCTATTCTTGGTTTGAGGGTGGATCAGAGGAGCTCACAGAGAGTCATGTCTGTACTCCGCCATCTTGGCTCTGCCCCCCCCCCCCATAATTCTAGATCTTTATACAGGGCATTTCCCCATGTTTCACCTTGATCTTACCCCTGAACACTGAGCCAAGATTTGTTCTTAATTCCTAAATCCCAACTCTGTCCACTACAATTCCCCAAGACTCACAGGGACAGATCAGCAAGATCCTGCTGGGCCAGCAATACCACTAGCATGAAGGTTTTTTATGGATTCAAACTTCTTTTTCTTGGAGTTCATAGGGATATGAGGTGGTACATGGCCTGGAGGCTATAAGCTTGATTCCCATGAGTCCCTATGCTCAGAATGGCTCTGGAGATGGAAGGGAACTTCCAAGAAAACATGTGAGATTAAGCTAAATCCTGGGCAAAGGTTAAATGGAGAATGGGGAATTAGGTATGGAGCATTCTATAATCAGAATTGAAGTCCTCAGGGCATGAAAAAGGGATAATTATCTTGGGAAAATGGACAATTATATTTATGCTGAATTTTTCTAATGGATTTATTGAAGAATTGCTTTTCATACATATATGTGTCTACACACTCATACTCAAATACTACACAAATATGTATAGTCTCTCCCCCTCCCTCCAAATCTAGAATTGCACCAAGCTACCATATTGAGTCACTTATTAGTCTATTTACCACCACTTGGCAAAAAAAAATGTTCCTTAATCCTTTACTTCTTGGTACCATCCAGTTTTAAATTTCCTCTTGCTGGTTAACATGATTCCTGAACATGGATATTTTTCAAGTTTTTTCCCTCATCTTTTCTCTTATCACTCTATACTCTGGTAACCTTTAGCTCCTGTGAATTTAACTATACTTTTTTTTTTCCCTCTGAGGTCAGATTTGAATTCAGGTCCTCCTCACTTCAGGACTGGTACTCTATCTGCTACACCACCCAGCTACTCCCAATTTAACTGTACTCTCTATGGAGATGATTGCATACCCTCTCTCCTGACCTTTAATCTCACAGCACAACTGCCAACTGGTTACTTTGAATTATATGTCCCACACTCATATTAAACATGTTTAAAACTAACCTCATTATCTTCTTTCTTAAATTTTCCTTTTTTTTTCAGATTTTCACATTTCTGTTTAGGGCATCACCATACTTTTAATGTCCTGAGCTTAGTTGACTCCTCTCTTTCCTTCATCTCCTATATCTAGTCAGTTGCCAAATCTTACCATTTATACTTTCACAGTCTCTTTCACACCCAGCCATTCTCTACATCCTTAGAATTAGTTCAGGCTCTAATCACCTCTTACTTAGATTATTATCAACATCATCTTAATTAGTATCCCTGCCTCAACTCTCTCCTGATTCATTCTTTCTATATAATGCTGCCAAAGTAATTTTATTTAAGTGTAGTTTTAGTGATGTGATTCTCTTACTCAACCAATACAAATGACTTATAAAATAAAATACAAACTTCTCTGTTTAGCTTTTAAATTCTTTATTACAAATGCCAGGCTACCTTTCCTTCTTCATTGAATATTTTCCCACTTCCTGAATTGTTTTTTAAAGTGTTTTCTTTTTTTTTACAATAGGTTTTTATTTTTCAAAATACATGCAGAAATAGTTTTCAGAAAACTTGTGTTCCAAA
The DNA here is from genome assembly GCA_023553655.1 of Myrmecobius fasciatus. Classification (NCBI taxonomy): domain Eukaryota; kingdom Metazoa; phylum Chordata; class Mammalia; order Dasyuromorphia; family Myrmecobiidae; genus Myrmecobius; species Myrmecobius fasciatus. Next base: position 3,864 of record JAJPUD010031362.1, on the reverse strand, counting down.
TTTCCTCCCTTTTCTCCCTCCCCTAGAGAGCAAGTAATCCAAAGTAGGTTAAATATATATAATTCTTCTAAACATATTTCCAAGAAATATCAGATCAAAAGGGAAAAAATGAGAAAGAAAAAAAAACAAGCAAACTAACAACAACAAAAAGGTAAAATACTACGCTGGGATTCACATTCAGTCTCTTTAGTCCTCTCTGTGGATGTAGGTGGCACTTTCCATCACAAATCTATTGGAATTAACCTGAGTCACCTCATTGCTGAAAAGAGCAAAGTCCATCACAGTTGATCATCACAATCACATTATTACAGTACAATGTTCTCTTGGTTCTAGTCAGTTAACTTAGCATCAGTTCAGGTAATTTTTTTCAGGTTTTTCTGAAATCAGTCTGCTCATCTACTTGCTATATTTGTTGAGCCATCCCAACCAATCTTATCTATTTTTTACTCACATTTCATCTCTCCTCTCTAACCCTATGTACCACTTGCCTCATAAAAGTAGGATAAACTCCTTTCTTACATTTAGTCCCAGAGTTTTTCTCTTTGATTTGTAATGCCGGAGAAACCAAGGCAAGATAGAGATTAGAGATTTTTAATAATTTATTGATGGAGAGCTTAGTCTAGTTGGCTGAATCAGACTCTTGTCTCAAAGTATCCAGTGATTCCAAGACTCTTTTAGGGCTCCAGCTACCAGGGAAACAAAGGGAAGGGGCTTAGATCACTGGGTAGATGGAAGTTCCAGGAAAGAACCATAAATTCAGTTTTGACAGGTTGGGAGGAAGGAGGAAGGATCATAAATTCTGATTGGAAGTGAAGGAGCTAGGAGACAGTAAGTCTGAGGCAGAAGATAGGGGGTGCCATCTAAGTATTTGAGATAAGCCATCTGGAGTTTTATGACTCTTTGGAATGTTAATGGCCAGAGTTCCCAGCCCTAATTATCTCAGTCCTAATGGCCAGGAAGGGGGAGTTACCACCAGGGAGACAGAGGCAGAACAATCCAGGGAAAGTGAGGCATAACACTTTAAGATGCAATTCAGATGCCAGATTATAGGTTGTATTCAGGAGAGACTAGCACCTCTGGTGTGAGGGTCTTTTTAGGACTGCTTCTTACCTTTGATGCCCTACTGATTTACCAACTCTCCCTTGTGACTCCAAGAAAATGTGAAGCATGTACAGTAGCCATACTATGATAACTATTTCAGCATATGGGCTAAATGAGAATGACTGAGGGATTTCAAACTCTTTGGTCAGCTAGAGAGGTATTTACTCCAAGCAAGTGAAGACTTCCCTCAGTGGAATGGGTGGATGAAAAGGATTTGTATCAATGGTCATGCAGGTAGCTGAACCAGGCATTTGGAGCTTAGATATCAAAGAAGCCAAAATTATTCCTTACTAGGCATTGACCAGTCATCTTTACTTTGTTTTGCACTAGACTTTGATGACTCTGGAAGAGAGAATGAAACTGATGACTTTGTTTAGGAGACTCCAAAGAGAAGTGTGTCAGAAAAGAGAAAAGACTTTCTACCAAACTGAAGGTTTAAAGAGCTACTGTGCTGACTTCATTGTACACCATGAAAACTAGACAGTCTGCCAAACCAGGAAATTGAATTGCTTCCATTCAAATTGTCTCTGGAAGATTCTGAAGATCATCTGGCAAGATAAGACATTATCAGACATTGAGGTCCTTTCTAGAGCTAAACTGTCAAGCATTTAAACCCTGCTGTAGAGGGTGCATCTCCATTGGACGGGTCACATTTGAATGCCAAAAGTACATTTGCCTAAAAGACAATTTTACAGGTAATTCACACAAGGCAAACTTATAAGAGATCAGAGGAAGCAATACAAGAACAGTTTTCTCTGAGGAATTTTGAACATGAGAGAAATTAGTACAGGACTACAAGCATGACATTCCTGCATCCAACAAGGCATTGTGTTCTATGAGCAAAACAGAACTACAATCCTCAAAAGAAATATGAGATGCTCAAATTTAGGGATGTCTCCATTTCAAATGTTCCTGTGGATGATTTGTGCCTGACCTATTAGAGCCTTGTAAGCTTGTATTGTTCTGATCTGCCACCTTTTACAGGATTAGATCCTTTTACAGGTGAACATCTGAGGCATTTCCCAAGGTCACACAGTTAGTAAGGGTCAGAGACCAAATCTGAACTCAGAAAGGTGAATCTTCCTGACTCCATACTCAGCATTCTATTTATTATGCCAACTAGCTGATACATTTAAGGGTACAGCATATATAAATGTATATGGGAGCTATTCTCAGAAGGAAGGTACTACCAATGGTAAATGAATGAGAAAGACCGCTCACAGAAGGTATGATTTTTTTTATTAAAGCTTTTTATTTACAAAACATATGTATGGGTAATTTTTCAGCATTGACTCTTGCAAAGGTTTCTGTTCCAAATTTCTCTCTCCTTCCCCCTACTCCCTTCCCCAGATGGCAGATAGTCCAATACATGTTAAATATGTGATAAAACCTATATATGTATAGATATTTATCAGATGTAGAAAGAAAAAAAACCTGAGAAGGAAATGCAAGCAAATATTAACAAAGTGTGAAAATGCTATGTTGTGGTCCACACTCAGTTCCCACAGGCCTTTCTCTGGGTATATACGATGTTCTTCATCATTAAACAACTGGAACTAGTTTCAATCATCTCATTGTTGAAGAGAGCATGTCCATCAGAATTGGTCATCATATAGTCTTCTTGTTGCCATGTATAATGTTCTCCTGGTTCTGCTCATTTCATTTAGCATCAGCTCATGCAAGTCTCTTCAGAACTCTTTGAAATCAATCATCCTGTTGGCTGTTTTTTACAGAACAATAATATTTCCTAACATTCATATTCCATAATTTATTCAGCCATTCTCCAATTGATGAGCGTCCATTCAGTTTCCAGTTTCTAGCCACTACAAAAAGGGCTGCTACAAACATTTTTGCACATGTGGGTCCCTTTCCCTCATTTAAGATCTCTTTGGGATATAGGCCCAGTAGAAACACGGCTGGGTCAAAGGGTGTGTACAGTTCAATAACTTTTTGACCATAGCTCCAAATTATTCTCCAGAATAGTTGGATCTGTTCACAGTTCCACCAACAATGCATCAGTGTCCCAGTTTTCCCACATCCCCTACAGCATTTGTCATTATCTTTTCCTGTTTTTGTAACCAATTTGACAAGTGTGTAGTGGTATCTCAGAGTTGTCTTAATTTGCATTTCTCTGATCAGTAGTGATTTGGACCACCTTTTCTTATGACTAGAAATTGTTTCAATTTCTTGTCTGAAAATTGTCGGTTCATATCCTTTGACCATTTATCAGTTGGAGAATGGCTTGAATTCTTATAAATTTGAATTAATTCTCTATATCATTTTAGAAATGAGGACTTTATCAGAACCTTTGAATTTAAAAATGTTTTCCCAGTTTATTGCTTCTGTTCTAAACTTGTCTGCATTAGTTTTGTTTGTACAAAAACTTTTTAATTTAATATAATCACAATTATCTATTTTGTGATCAATAATGATCTCTAGTTCTTCTTTGGTTACAAATACCTTCCTCCACAGATCTGAGAGGTAAACTATCCTATGTTATAAGTTAGGATTTAAGTTGAGTCTTGGAAGAATCTTTGGATTCCAGGATACAGAGAAGAAGTAGGACAACATTACAGGTATGTGAGACAGCCAGTAGAAAGCCATGGATATGGAATATTGTATATGAAAAATATGGAAAAGATCAAAGCCACTGTATTATAGATGATGTCACTAGATTATAGATGATATGGAACATACTAAAGTGTAAGAAGATTGAAAAAAGTAGGAAGGGTCCAGGTTGAAAAGGATTTTAAATGCTAAAGA
>JAJPUD010031361.1:0-12571 GCA_023553655.1 Myrmecobius fasciatus | reverse complement strand
GTCGTATCTTATATCACATATGCTTTTAACCAAGGTACAGTCTAACATCAGTTATGTAAACCTAAAAACAAGAAAATGACAAAAATCACTCATTTCACCAGGAAAGAAAGTGAAATTATTCTATATTGTACTTTGCTTAAGGTGAAGTTCCAGTGCTCCAGTTACAAGTTCTAATTCAATATTGTAAATATTATTCCTATTTAATTATTCCTTTTATCCACTTGTTATAACAGTTGTAACAAAAGCTGCTCTACATTGAGACATTTTTAATAATCGACTATATTCATCTAACATGCTTTCCCTATTCAGAGAGAGTCAATTATGTGACAATTTAAAAGTGGAAATAATTTCCTATCTTTGGTATGCTGAGCAAAGGAAAAATGAATACACCTACGCACATACACATACAGAAGTAAGAGAGAATAATGGAGAAAATTTACTCATATTATTCTTTTAAAGGATTGATATAATTAGAACATTTTAGATAAATCTTGGGTGTTTCTCTAGTACTCATGGTATTTGCATTATTATTTATAGAGGTTTCATGTTACAATACAACATTGTTGTTTTTAGTTTAATTTAGCTTTTACTTGTTTTCCTTTTAAAAGAAAAAAAATCATTTGGAGTTATGTGTAAAGAATTATTAAACTATACATTTGATCCAGCAGTGTTTCTACTGGGCTCTTATCACAGAGATCTTAAAGGAGATAAAGAAACTCACATGTGCAAAAATGCTTGTAACAGCCATTTTTGTTGTGGCAAGAAACTGGAAACTAAATGGATGCCCATTGGTTGGAGAATGGCTAAATAAGTCATGATATATGAAAGTTATGGAATATTATTATTCTATAAGAAATGATCAGCAGGATGATTTCAGAGAGGTCTGGAAAGACTTACATTAATTGATGCTAAGTGAAGTGAGAAGAACCAGGAGATCATTGTATACAACAACAATATACAATGATTAATACTGATGGACATGGCTTTTTCAACAGTGAGATTATCCAGCTGTGTTTCAATGATCTTGTGATGATGAGAGGCATCTACACCCAAAGAAAAGACTGTGGGAATTAAGGGGGGATTACTACATATTATTTCAGTTTTTTGTTGTGGTTTGCTTGAATTTTATTTTCTTTCTCATTTTTTTTTTATTTTTTGATCTTATTTTTCCTGTGCAGGAGGAAAATTGTATAAATAAATATGCCTATTTTGGATTTAACATATATCATGGCGCTAAGGGTCTAACCAGAAAGAAAGGTGGTGATCTAGGGGAACTGCTTTTCCCAGGTTCAATGGAACAGGAATCTGAATTATCTTTATTGGAATTTTAGCAATGGTTAAGGTAGTGGCAGTGGTTATGCTGCTTTGTCTTGTCATTCTTTTTTTTAAGCTTTTTATTTTTCAAAACAGTGGACAATCCTTCAACATTAGCCCTTGCAAAACCCTTTCTTCCATTCCCCCCCTTTCCCTATGCCCTCCCCTAGATGGCAAGTAGTCCAATATATATTAAACATGGTAGAAATATATGTTAAATCCAATATATGCATGAATATTTACCCAATTATCATGCAGCACAAGGAAAAAAAAGAGAAGCAAAATAAAATGCAAGTAAACAACAACAAAAAGAGTGAAAATGCTATATTGTGAACCAGTTCCCTCATTCCTCTCTCTGGATGTAGATGGCTTTCTTCATCACTGAACAATTGGAACTTTTTTGAATCATCTCATTGTTGAAGAGAGCCATGTCCACCAGACTTTATCATCATATAGTCTTGTTGCTGTGTAGAATGATCTCCTGGTTCTGCTCATTTCATTTAGTATCAATTCATGTAAGTCTCTTCAGGATTCTTTGAAATCATCCTGCTGGTCATTTCTTAGAGAACAATAATTTCCCATAACATTCATATACAATAATTTGTTCAGGCATTCTCCAACTGATGGGAATCCATTCAGTTTCCAGTTTCTTGCCACTACAATAAGGGTTGTTACAAATAACTTTGCACACGTGGGTCCCTTTCCCTCCTTTAGGATCTCTTTGGAAACACTGACATCTATGGTACCCTTTAACAAGATTTAGTTTCCTTCCTTATCTCTTTTAATTAGATTGATTTTTGCTTTTCCTTGATATGAGATTGGTATGGCTGCCCCTGTTTTATTATTATTATTATTATTATTATTATTATTATTATTCACCTGTAGCATAATAGATTCTGCTCCAGCCTTTTACCTTTATTCTGAATGTATCACTCTGCTTCAAATGTGTTTCTTGTAAACAACATATTGTAGGATTCTGGCTTTCAATCTATCTGCTTCTGCTTTATGGGAAAGTTCACCCCATAATGCTAATTCTGTATTTCCTGCCATCTTATTTACCCCAAATTATACTTTTCTATTTACTTTTCCCCTTTCCCTCCTCCCCAATATTTTACTTATGAGCACCACTTGTCTCAAGCAGCCCTCCCCCTTTAGATTCCCTTCTCCTTTCTTATACCTTTCCCCTACTATTTCTGTTTTCCCTTCTATTCCAACTTTTTTGCCTTTCCCCTCTTACTTATCTATAAGATGAGAGAAGTTTCTCTGTAAAAACAGATATGTTTAACATTTTGTTTTTGAGCTCAATCTGATTAGAATAAGATTTACACAATATTTATCCCCCCCTCTTTTCTTCAATTTGAATAGGTCTTCTTTGCTTCTTTGCAAGATGTAATTTCCCTCATTTTGCTTCCACTTTTCCCCTTTTCTGGTAAAATCCCCTTTCTACCTCTAGTTTCTTTTTTTATATTATAACAGTAAAATCAAATTATACATGTACTATCTATGTATACCCATAACAGAAATACAATTCTCAAGAGTTCTTTTCTTTTTACCTTTTTATGCTTCTCTTGAGTTCTGTATTTGGAAATCATTTTTTTTTTTTAAATTTAGCTCTGGTTTTTTCATCGGAAATAAATGGAATTCACCAGTTTCATTGAATGTTGATTTTCTTCCCTGAAAGAAAATGCTCAGTTTAATGGGGCAGTTTATTCTTGGCTCCATTCCAAGTTTCTTTGCCTTTCAGAATATCAGATTCCAGGCCTTGGATCCTTTAAGGTGGAAGCTGCTACGTTCTGAGTAATCCTTATTGTGTCTCCTCAGTATTTGAATTTTTTATTTCTGGTTCCTTGTAATATGTTTTCCCTTATCTGATACTTCTGAAATTTAGCCATAATGTTCTTTGGAGTTTTAATTTTGGGGTCTCTTTCAGTAGGTGTTTGGTGAATTCTTTCAGTGGCTATTTAATCTTCTGATTCTATAATGTCAGGGCAATTTTCTTTGATGATTTACTGAAAAATAGTGTCTAGACTCTTTTTTCATCATGGTTTTCAGGAAGTCCAAGAATCCTTAGATTATCTATCCTAGATTTATTTTCCAGGTCAGTTGTTTTCCAAAATAGGTATTTTACATTTTATTCTATTTTTTTCTTTTTTTTTTTTTTGGTTTTCCTTGACCAATTCTTAATGTTTCATTGAGTCATTCATTTCCATTTATTCAGTTCTTATTTTCAGTAAATAATTTCCTTCATTTTTTTACTTCTTTTTGTATTTGGTCAATTGAATTTTTAACTGAGTTGTTTTCTTCTATGGATGTTTTTATTTTCATTTCAAAAATTCTGCTTGTCTGGGAGCTGTTTTCTTTTTCTCTTTTGCAAAATCTATCTTATAATGAGTTATATGTTTTTTCCATTTTACTAAGTTTATTTTGTACTCAATTTTCTTCAGATAATTCAGATAATTTCTTTGTTGCCTTTTCCAATCCCTCTTCCAAAGTTTTCATTTCCTTTCCCCATTTTGCTACTAACTCTCTTTTAAGATCCTTTTAAATTTCTTTTAGGAGAGCCTTGTGTGATGGGACCAATTTATATCACCCTTTGGGGTTTCATCTGGAGATCTGCTTTTAATCTCCTTGGGGTTTGAAATCTGCTCTTTTATTTCCCCTTTAAGAATTATGTATGGTCAGGGTTCTTCTTGCTTTTTTGCTCATTTTTTTTATAAGTTGAGCTCTGCTTTTATGGAAAGGGAGATTGTCCAAGCTATGTTAACTGAGTTCTGATGCTGGCTGGGCATGGCCAGGTTCCCTGAAATTCTGGCATTTTGGGGTTCATTATTTACCTTTTATGCTTGTGTTGGATGTTTTATAATTTCTCTGCTGGTCTACTGCCTTGAAGCTAAGGCAGAGTAGGCAATGCTGGTATAGATTCCTCCCTCTAGATTCTCTGGCACACATCACCCTGGAACACTGTGCTGCTTACACTCCCCAGCATCTTGCTGAGCCTGCTTGTTCTTGGCCCACCTCCCTCCCAGCCAGTTGAAACAGATCTTTTCTGAAGAGCTTCAAAATTATCTCGCACTGGTAATTTGTTACACTACCAATATCGATGGGTTCTGACAGTCCAGAGCTCATTTAAAGGCTAGTTTTGCTAGTTAGTTTGAGGGACATGGAACAAGGTCAGAAAGAAAGGTGTGTCCTCTCCAACATCTTGGCTCCACTTCTCTCCCCCCCTTTGGATTCTTTCAGTCAGAACTTTGTCATTTGTTTCCAACTCTTCTGAGTGCTTTTTGTCATTTTAAATTTCATTTTTCAACATTTCTTCTTGGAAAGCCACTATTCACAGACTCTACTCTCTCTCTTTCTCTCTCTCTCTGTCTTTCTGTCTCTCTGTCTCTCTCTCTCTTAATTTTTACTTAGATTGTCTCCACATTCATTCATTGTCAATATTATTTTTGCAGAGTTCTTATATATTCTAATCTTTGTGTATCTTTAGTTTTGATTCAATTACTTTTCCCTTTACTTTGCTATTTACAAATTTAGTTCTCCCTTTTAAAGATATAATATATTGTATTTCCCCAATTACAAATTATTTGTTTACATTTTTTTAAAATAAGTTCCAAATTCTCTTTCTCTCTCCTTTCAAGAAAGTTTTCCAAGTTATAAGTTCTAAAGAAGGTACTCCTCTATACATGTTTAGAGGGCATTTTATCAATGAGAATACCTCAAAAAATTCACAAATTTTTAATTCTATTTTTTCATAAAAGTGAAAATGTGAGATAGATTTTAGTACAAAATGTTATTAGTGGCCAGACTCAAGAAGCTATCATTAACCTTTCAAGATCATATAGGAAGCAAGTAGGCGGAGGGATTCCTGATGAATCTGTACTTGCACATATACAGCTTAATTTATGCAAAAATGATTTGTATAAAGGCATGTTCATTAAATGTGCAATTGACTCAATGTCTAAACAGAATAAATGCCAGTGAGTGTACAAAAAGACCTTAACAGACTAGAACACTTGGAACAATGTAATAAAAGAAAATTTGTTAAATGTTAATATAAAATATTACATTTGATTTCAAAATTAAAAGTTTAAAAAGTTTAATTGAATAATCATGTGTCTATAAAACACCTAGGCTTCTTTTAAATAGATTTAAAGATCAATATAAATCTATTACAGTAATATTATATTTCAAAATAATGTAAAGTTAGATTGCATTAAGAAATTCTTCTCTCTCTAGAACTATAACTGTTTTGGATCACATGCAAAAGACAGCATTTTGGAAAGGACACTAATAAGATGCTAAGTATACAGAGTAAGGCAACCAGAATGATAAAGGGCTTTGACTTCCTTTTATTAGAATTGGTTTAAGAGACAGTTATCCTGGCATTCTGGCTAAGAACATTATAGCAGTATTGGAATTATAAATACAAATAGAAATAGCAAAAGTAGGCTGTTAGAAACTGAGAAAATTAGATCAATGTTCCCCAAAACAAAGATAAGTTCCCAAGAAAAGGGATTAAATATTTATGGTTGATTATTCAGGATTTCTAGACCAGAAGGCAAACTTTGCCCTATGGAATAGCAAAATTTAGCAACTGTCTGATAAGGTAAGCAATATAAGCATGTTTAATTCAAAAAGCATAGGGGAGAGGAAGAACATTTATCAGTTTAGTCCAAACACTTTAGTTATGAAAAATCAGTACTTCTTATATTACCCTCAAAATCTGTATTTAATCAAGTAAAAAATAGAAGTTATCATTATTCAAATATTAAATAAATGTCAAAGGCTAGAAGAATCATCTAAAAAGGAGTTATCCTGATATGTAAAGGAAGCATGCCAGGAAAATTATATATATATATATATGTGTGTGTGTGTGTGTGTGTGTGTGTGTGTATGTATATGTTTGTGTATATATATACATATATAATGCTATAATGTGTATATATATATATACACACATATATATGCATATGCATACATACATACAGACACACACACATATACAGCCCTTATCATTTTATTACAAGCTTTGGTGCAGTAGGAGGAAATGCCAATTTACTCTAATTAGTTTATCACAAAATAGAGAATGTAATTACAAAATTTCCAGATATATAATTTCTTAAGGAAATTGCTAAGAATGTGAAAGGACCATTTTTAATACAGTAAAAGCTTCATGTGTAGCTGCAATCAGTGCATACTCTCCTAATACATATGAACTCTAGCACATTTGGCCACATTTACTTTTCAGGACTCTAGGAGCCCTCCTTATTGGAGAGTTCTTCTTTAATGTCATTAATGCAAAATTAACTTATATATGCATTCTATACAAATTGACATGCCAATAATTAATACCTGAATATGATTCAACCTAGTAATAGCAATTAAATTTTATAAGAAACATTTACTTAGAAGTTATAAGGAAATACAAACTTTCACCCTTCCTCCTCCAACATCAGGAGCTTACTGACTTATCTGTTACCTCAATTCACAGACAAAATAGATACAAAATTATTGTAGCTGAGAAAAAGCTTTCCCCACACCAAATTCATTTCCAAATATGGCTTAGATAAGGGATCGGTTTCCCCTTTTAAAGTAGAAAAAAAAACAGGGCACCTCAACCACTGGACCCATTTAATGCTAGACTAACTTATATGGTTTATTCTTCTGGGCCTTATGGGAAATTTTCTAGGCTTTTGTCTGCTTCTCAGTTATGAGATGATATTTCCACTTTTTGCCAAGATTCCCATTACTTACATTTGACCAGGAAATTCTCCTGTGTTTTTTTAAATAATGTTGAGAATAACATCACTCCCTTCATTCTTCAAGCTTTGCTCTGAGAGGTAAAATCTTTAGAAATACAAGTCATGCATTTATTATATGTTTTTATGCTCAGTTTTTAAATGAAAAGCTTTCTAACATTACTTAAACAGCTGAATTCTCTTACATGAAAATGCATTTGTTTGTTGATTCAAATTTATCAAACAATAAATAACAAACAAAAAATAAAATGATTACCCCAGATCTCAAGGATCTCATAAAGCAATACTACATATTTAGTTTGTGTGCTAATTTTGTGTTCTTTATAGAGAGATCTATTATTTATCTTCTCCATATAATCAGTTAATCATGAGTCTTTCTCATTCCTGTTAAGTCATTCAGTAATTTATTTCCCATGACTCCATGGATCACAGAGCACCAGACCCTTCTATCCTCAAATGTCTCTCAAAATCTGTTCAAAAAAATGTTGTTTCCATGATAACTACCTATCATCTCATCCTGTGACATTGTCTTTCTCTTTTTATCCTACATGAAATATATTTCATCTTACTTAACTGAGATCCACATATTTCCACAAAGTATATCTCATGGAAATTGAATGCTATTCTATTATCCTTTATGCATAATTTCATTTCTTTAAACTACTATGCTAATCCATTTCTATCTTAAATTCAATTGTCCCAATACCCCTCATTATTGTGTAAACTATGAGACAATGGTTGCCATATTTTACTGAAGATACTAATTCTCTTTTGCTCCTTACATTGCACAATGCTACATCATAATTTTGGAGCATAAATAATGCTCTTTATCTTTCTCAACAATTTTCTCTATTGAAACTTCATACATATCTTCCATTGTTTTCATTTTCCCTGCAATATATTTATTGTAACAGATTACAATATATCATCTTTTTTTTGTTTCCCTTCTCTATTTCAAATTAAAAAATTCTTTATTCTTTCCAAAGGTCTCCGGACAAAAACATTTTCTTTTTTAATAAATTTATATAGCATTTTATTTTCCTTACTTATGTGTAAAACTATTTTAACATTTGTTTTTAAAACTTTGAGATCTAAATTCTCTCCTTCCCTCTCTATACTCCTTCATTGAGAAAGAAAAAAAAATTGATGCAATATATACGTGTATAGTCATGGAAAACTTTCCCTAATGGTTATGTTGTAAAAGAAAACATAGATGAAAAGAAATTTAAAAAAAAATAAACTAAAAAAAAACATGCTTCAACTTGTATTCAGGTACTTTCATGGATTTTTTTGGTATAGATAATATTTTAGTTTTCTTCAATCATTGTATTACTGAGATTAACTAGGTCCTTCATAACTGATCATTTCTGAATATTGCTGTTACTTTGTACACACTCTATTTCACTTTGCATCAACTCTTGGAAGTCATTCGAGGTTTTCTGAGAACATCTGAGAACACAGTATCACAATCTTATGTCACAAATTCTTTGGCCATTGCTTAATTGATGGATATCTCCTTAATTTCCAATTCTTTAGGGGCAGCTACATGGCACAGTGGATAAAGCACCAGCCCTGAAGTCAGGAAAACCTGAGTTCAAATCTGGTCTCAAACACTTAACACTTCCTAGCTGTGTGAGACTGGGCGAGTCACTTAACCCCAATTGCCTCAGCAAAAAGAAAAAAAATTCCAATTCTTTGCCCCCAAAGAGATGCTATAAATATTTCATACATATGGGTCTTTTTTTCCTATGTCTTTTGGGAAACAGATCTGCTAGTGGCATTCCTAGGTCAAAGGATATGCATGGTTTTGTAACCCTTTGGTCCAAATTCTTCTATGAAAATTTTTTGCAAAATGGTTCAATGCATTCACAACTCCACCATTAGTGCATTAATGTCTCATTTTCCTCAAATCCTTTCCAACATTTGTCATTTTCCATTTTTGTACTATTAGCCAATCTGTTAAATATGTGGTGGCTCCTCAAATTTATTTTAGGTTGTCATTTCCATATTGAGTTTTTGATAGTAAGTTAGAGCATTTTTATATGACTAAAGATAACTGATTACTTTATCTGAAAACTGTCCATATCTTTTGATTATTTATCATTTGGGGAATGGATTTTAATTTTATAAATTTGCCTCATTTCTTTATGTTTGAGAAATGAGGTCTTTATCAGAGAAATTTGCTTCATTTTTTTTAAATTCCTTATTTCTAATTGTATTTCCCTCAGCCCTATCCATCATTTATTTTATTCTATCTCCTTTTACTGTGTACCTCCTCAAAAGTATATAGCCTCTGAATATCCCTCACCCAGTCTGCCTTCCCTTTTTTCACCCCCTCATTTTCATCCCCTTCCAACTTTTCTCTGTGGAAAGATAGATTTCTATATCCAATTGATAATATATCATTTTATCTTGGAACCAATCCTTATTAGAGTAAGGTTTACTCACTCCCTTTATCTTCACGTGCATTGTAAAAGGTTTTCCATATTTGTTTTATGTAAGATAATATACCTCCTCTTATGTCTTCCATCCCCTTTCTCCCAGTACATTCCTCCCTCTCTCCTTAATTTTTTTGGGAGGGGATATCTTCTTTCACACTTGTGCCCTCTGTGTATGTATATATACATATATATACCCCTTCTAAGTGCCCTAATAATAAGGAAGTTCTTATGAGTTACAAATATCATCTTCCAATATAGGAATATAAACACTGATGGCAAAGAAATCCATATTATTTCCTTCTGAGAAAATGTACAAGCATCCCTATACTCTGTCAGCTGAGACCTCTGGAAACATCCATTATTCCTACTCATTCAATGGCTTCCAAGACTTGATACTGATTTGCTGGGGTCAGGGCTATGCTGGCAAAGCATGCTCTGGATTTGGCTCCACTCTCACCCAAATGTGACAGACTTCTCTTGCTAACCAATTTGTCTTTGGTGTCTGTAGACTAAGAGGTCAGGGAATAATCTTGACTTACACTGAGTCAGTTGCTTCATGATCTGTTCCTGGTATTCTGACAATTAGTCTGCACTGGAATGATCTGTTCTGGATCGTACCCCATTTTACCCCATCACAACAAACCTTGTCTTCAGACCTTCTAAGTTGTCTTACACTGGAAAATTGCTTTATTTTGTCTTTTTGTGAGTGCTGCTGCTCTAGAATTTGTGTAGAGTCATTATTTAAAGGTATTTTGAGATGTTTGGAAGAGAGCTCAAGTGAATCCTTACCTTTTCTCTGTGATTATAGGCATTTTCCTAAGTTTCTACAATATGCACTACATTTTCTGTCACAGGTAGTTGTTTTGATATCTAAACTATAAGACGATATGTTAGTAGTTCTGGTATTCCAGTTTTTTGAGAATTTGCTATTCCATTGCCCCACCATTGCCTGCGCTCATATAGATTACCATATGGCTTGTGGACCATTGGAAGTGTTGTACTAAAGAGAAATAAAAAACCTGATTTGGAATATGAGGGCCTGGATTTGAATCTTGCATTTGCCACTTATTATCTTTATGACTTGGGCATTCTAACTCTTGATTTTCATGTCAATAAATAAGAAAGGAGACTGTGTCACTTTTGAAGTTTCTTCAAGCTCTCATTGTATCATTTTATATACTAATTGTATAGGATACATTATGATTTGATTAATTCAAAATCTCTAAGATTATGTTTTGGAACTATAGTAGTTTTTACAAAGAAAATAAGTCTATACTATATGTCTATAAATTTACTTAGAAGGAAGCTTATCTCTCAGAAAAAAAGGGATAAGAACATTATCTAGTGTGAAACATCTCCCTTCTCCCATTCATATTGGATCAATAATATCTCCTTTTCTCCAATGAGAATGTTGTCTCATGATAAATATTATCACTCTATATGTTTTGAACTATCCAATAATACTCTTTCAACTTAATATTGAAAAAGAAACAATTTTTAAGCCACCAAATTTTGTCCTTCCAAAGAATCTTTAAAGAAAAAAGCCAAAGATATTAATACATGTTTCTACATTCCTACAACACAGAAATTCTATTTAGTAAGACATGCAACACTTAAAACAGAACTGGTTTCAAGGCTTAAAGGAAAATTCAATGTGAGAAAAACCAATTATATTGTACAATTTAAAGTTGAATGTGATAGACTGTGAGGATATTATAAAGCAAATAACTGTCTCCATTACAAGATTTTTTTTTTCTTCAAAGAACTTGAATGGAAAAATAGAGATAAATGTATTTGTACTTAAGTCAAAGGAATGTTATATTTCTTTATTCTGTATAGTCAGCCATTAATGTTCCAGGGGAAAAAGAAGATTTTTTTTTAATAATACAAAGGAACTTAAGTGAAGCAAGTTCTATAGATAATTGCAAAAATAAAAAGAAAAGAGTAAACCATAGACTCATACAAAATTTCCCCCAAAGGAAAATTAACTATGTGACAAATGATTGCTCATAAAAGTACTTATTATGAAGAACACCTTTGACATCTCAAGAAGATAAAATGAAAAGCAAAAGTTTCAAGTTTTTCAATCTAACAACACACATCAGATTTAATTAACAACCAACATATGTTGTCACAATCAAATACTACTATTGCTATGACTTTTAATTAAATTTGTGTGCATGTGAAAATGATATGTAAATGTGGTGAAGTTGCTAACAAGCATTTCAATTATGATAGGTTTCTCATTTTGGATTTAGTGATAGAGAAGACTCTTTCATCAATATGAAGAAAGGTAATGCATTTTCAGAAAATAATATGACCATAAGTACAGACAAAGGTGATTATGGCATGTAAGATCAGTTTATAATGAATTCTGACAATTAGGATTAATTGAAATTAGTCAAAATAATCTGAAACATTTGAAGCTTTTCTCAGATGCGTAGTGTGCAAGTCTTCCGGGAAACCTAACCTGTGTCTGTGGGAAAGAGGTAATTGGATATAACGGATCAGAATGGTTTTGAAATAAGAGAAAATGAGTTTGTATTATGTCACTTGGAATCTTTGCAAATTTGTATAGCTCCTTTAAACTCTCGGCTTATTTTATCAAAATAAAATAAAGAAGTGGACACTGAAACATATGCCTTCTACCTCTAAATATCCTATAACTCAATTTGTGTTGGTCCTCTCCTCTCCTAATCTCTCCTCCAAAGTAATGCCTAGTATTCCCCCTATTTTCCCTCAACTGCATGTGAAGTTTGTTTCAGCATTCGTCTTTGAAAGATTTTGAGCTCCAATTTTTTTCCCTTCCTTCCCTCCCTTTTTACTCATAAGGAGATAATAAATGCACAATGATGATAAATATATTTCAATATTAGTCATGTTGTAAAAGAAGACTCAAAACAAAAGGAAAAACCACAAGATATGAAAAAAATTAAAGTAAAAATTCTACGCTTCAATCTGCATTAAACTTCATAGTTCTTTTTTTAGGATATGATGATCATTTCCAACACAAGTTCTTGAATCATTGCCTATCATGGATGATTATTTTTTAATAAA
>JAJPUD010031360.1:0-12571 GCA_023553655.1 Myrmecobius fasciatus | reverse complement strand
AATGTTGGAGGGGATGTGGGAAAACTGGGACACTAATACATTGTTGGTGGAGCTATGAACGGATCCAACCATTCTGGAGCGCAATTTGGAGCTATGCTCGAAAAGTTATCAAACTGTACATACCCTTTGACCCAGCAGTGTTTCTACTGGGCCTATATCCCAAAGAGATCTTAGAGGAGGCAAAGGGCCCCACATGTGCAAGAAATTTTGTGGCAGCCCTTTGTGTAGTGGCTAGAAACTGGAAACGGAAGGGATGCCCAACAATTGGAGATTGGCTGAATAAATTATGGTATATGAATGTTATGGTATATTATTGTTCTGTAAGAAATGACCAGCAGGACGATTTCAGAGAGGCCTGGAGAGACTTGCATGAACTGATGTTGAGTGAAACAAGCAGAACCAGGAGATCATCATACACAGCAACAACAGTATTACATGATGATCAATTCTGATGGACATGGCTCTCTGCAACAAAGAATTGTCTCAAACCAGTTCCAGTTGTTCACTGAAGAAAACCATATACACCCAGAAAGAGGGACATGAAATATGGACCACAACATAACATTTTCATGATCTCTATTGACATTTGCTTGCATTGTGTTGCCTTTCTCTGATTCTTTTTTTTTTCTTGTAGATGGGATTTTTCTTGCATAACTTCTCAAGCATTTCAACATTATTAACATGTAGTGGACTTCCTGCCATCTAGGGGAGGGGAGGGGACTGGGAGTAAAATTTGTATTGGAAAGCTTTGTAAAGATCAATGTTGGGGAACTACCCATACATATGTTATACAAATAAAAAGTTTTTAAAAAAAAAAAAAACATTTCCCATGCAAAACTTTGTGTTTCAAATCCCTCCCTTCATCTCACTTCCTTCCCTAGATGGCAAGTAATTTAATATATGTTAAACATGTGCCATTCTTCTATACATATTTCTAAAATTATCATTCTGCAGAAGAAAAATCAGATCAAAAATGAAAGAAAATGAGTAAGAAGTAAGAAAACAAAATGAAAGTGAACAACAAAAAGAGAGAAAATGTTATGTTCCACGGTCTTCTCTGGGTGTAAATGGCTTTCTTCATCAAAAATCATTGGAACTAATTGGCAGAAAAAATCATGTCCATCAGAATTGATTGTTATATAATATTGCTGTTTCCATGTACAATGATCTTCTGGTTCTGCTCATTTCACATAGCATTAGTTCATGCAAGTCTCTCCAGGCCTTTCCAAAATCATCCTGTCGATCGTTTCTTATATATCTAAGAGCCACAGTTAGGCTTACCCAGTACCAAGAAGTTTCTTCTTTAAAGGATCAAAAGGCATGGAATCTAATATTCCAAAAGGCAATGGAACTTCAATTGCAGTCAAGAATGAACTGACTGTTTCTTACAGAACAATAATATTCCATAACATTCATATACCATGATTTATTCAGCCATTCTCCAACTGATGAGCATCCACTTAGTTTCCAGTTTCTTAACATTACCAAAAACACTGCAAAGAAAGATTTTTAAGGTCACTTTACCTTCTTTATGATCTCTTTGGGAAACAATTGCAGTAGAAACATTGCTGGATCAAAGGGTTTGCAAAGTTTGATAATCTTTGTGCATAGTTCCAAATTTGCTGTCTAGGATAGTTGGATAAGCTCACAACTCCAACAACAATATATTAATGTCCCAGTGTTCCCACATCTGCTCAACATTCAAAATTATCTTTAACTGTCATCTTAGACAATTGGAGAGGTGTGTAGGCATACTTCAGAGTTGTCTTAATTTCCATTTCTCTTTTCGATAGTGATTTAGAACACCTTTTCATATGACTAGAAAAGGTTTCAATTTATCTGAAAATTTCATATCCTTTGACTATTTGTCAATTGGAGAATTGCTTGAATTCTTACAATTTGAGTCAGTTCTTTATGTATTTTAGAAATGGGGTCTTTATCAGAATCCTTTAACTTTTTCCCAGTTAATTTCTTCCCTTCTAAGCTTATCTGCATTGGTTTTATTTGTAAATTTTTAAAAACTTAATATAATAAAAATGATCCATGCAAGCTTTCTTAATTTCTCCTCTGGGAATTTGGATGTTATACCACTTGGAACAGATATGTTTAGTATTGATACTACTTCTTTATCTATGGTACCCTTTGGCAAAGTGTAGTTTTCTTACTTATATTTTTTAATTAGATCTATTTTAGTTTTTGCTTGTTCTGATATCAGTATCATTACCCCTGTTTTTATTTTTTTTTCAGCTGAAGCATAGTAGATTCTGTTCATGCCTTTCACCTTTACTTTGAATATTTCATTCTGCTTTAAAAGTGTTTCTTGTAAAAAAACTTATTGTAAGATTCTGGCTTTAAATCAAGTTTGCTTTCCATTTCCATTTATGGGACAGTTTCTTCCATTCACATTAACAGCTAACTCTGTAATTTCTGGCATCTTGTTTTTCCCAAGTTACAGTTTTTCCTTTCCCCTTTTCCTTCTTAGTATTTTGAGTCTAATTACCTTTCTCAAATAGTTCTTCCATTTTACAACCCTTCACTTTTTCTTATACTTTTTTCCCTTCAACTTCTGTTCTCCTTTTTATTAGCCTCCGCTTCACTTTTCCCTTTTCCCCTCCTCTTTCCTTTTAGATTGAGACAAGTTTCTCTGTGAGACCAAAAATGTCTGATGTTCTCTCTTTGAGCCAAATCTGGTGAGAGAAAGATTCATAAAATGCATTCCCTAGCATGTGGTCACCACAGTGCCCCGGGTCCTTGCCCTGAGACTGCACTTGTTCATCTCCTGCTCCATGTCTGATTGAAATAGAACTTTTCTGAATTTCTTCAAAAATATCTCCTGCCAGAAATTTGTTACACTACAAATATTTGTGGGTTGTGTCACTCCAAAATCAGTTCAGAGGCTTGTTCTGGTATTGATCTGAGATAACTAAGATGAAGACCTGTTTACTCTCCACCATCTCTGCCTCCCCCCTCTGTATAATTCTTGAGAACTCTATCTGTTATTGGGAAAGTTAGAGGGGCATACAAAGATGTAGGATGTAAATATGAATGCACTCTGATGTAATGATGTTAAGGAAAAGACATAAAGTGGTGGCAAAAAGATTGTACTGGGAGAGGACACAAGAGGAAGTAAAATTGGACAAATTAGATCATATGAAACATAAAAGTTCAATCACAATAGAGGAAAATAAGAGAGGAACATAAGCATCTGAAAGTTAATCTCATTAGTTTTGATTCTGAGGGAATGACATATTAACTCAGTAGGGTATAGAAATTTATCTTACTCTAAAAGTAGGAGGAAAGGAATAAGAGAAGGGAAGAGGAGTGATAGAGGGGAGGACAAGGTGAGAGCAGAGTGGGTTAGGAAGAAAACACAACTAAAAAGGACAGGTGAAAAAAGACAATAAAGTATATAAAGGGTAAAATAGCTTAAGGGAAATACAGAGCTGATAATCCTAATATTGAATGTGAATGGGATGAGTTCTCCCATAAAATGGAAACAAAAAGCCAATTGGATTAAAAAATAGAATCCTACAATGTTGTTTACAAAAGCATATTTGAAACAAAAAGATACATTCAAAGTAAGGATAAATGACTGGAGCAGAATTTATAATGCTTTAACCAAAGGAAAAATAATAGGGCTACATCAATTGGAGAATGGCTGAATAAATTATGGTATATGAATATTATGGAATATTATTGTTTTGTAAGAAATGACCAACAGGGGGCAGTTAGGTGGCGCAGTAGATAGAGCACCAGCCCTGAAGTCAGGAAGACCTGAGTTCAAATCTGGTCTCAGACACTTAACATTCCCTAGTTGTGTGACCCCGGGCAAGTCACTTAACCCCAATTGCCTCAGCAAAAAAAAAAAAAAAAAAAAAAAAAGAAATGACCAACAGGAGGATTTCAGAGAGGACTGGAGAGACTTGCATGAACTGAGTGAAATCAGCAGAACCAGGAGAACATTATACACAGCAACAAGACTATACGATGATCAATTTTGATGGACATGGTTCTCTTCAACAATGACGTGATTCAAACCAGTTCCTATTGTTCAGCGATGAAGATAGTCATATACATCCAGAGAGCGGCCTGTGGGAACTGAGTGTGAACCACAACCCAGTGGTTCTTAACGCTTTCTATGAATATTTCCATGCATTTTGTTTTCCTTTTTAGGTTGTTTTTTTTCTTCTTCTCTTTCTAGATCTGATGTTTCTTGTGCAGTAAGATAACTGTATAGATATGTATACATGTATTGGATTTGTCATATAATTTATCCTATTTAGCATGTATTAGATTACCTGTCATCTAGTGGTGGGGGTGGGGGGAAGGAAAGGGAAAGCTTGGAAAAAAAATTTTTGCAAAGGTCAATGTAGAAAAATCACTCATATGTTTTGTAAATAAAAAGCTTTATTAAAAAAATAAAATAATAGGGCTAGCAAAGAAACATCAGACATATTTGACTTCACATAGAAACTTGTCTCATCCTATAGGGAAAGAAGAGTGAAAAGGGGAAAAGAAAAGAGGAGGCTAATCTCAGATAAAGCAAAAGGGAAAATAGATATAATTAAAAGAAATAATAAAAGAAACTATGCCATGTTAAAAATGTTCATAGAGAAAGAAATAGTATTGGTAGTAAATGTATATGCACTAAGTGATAACAGCATCCAGATTCTTGGGAAAAAAGTGTGGGCAGCTAGGTGGCACAGTGGATAGAGTATCAGCCCTGATGTCAGTAAGACCTGAGTTCAAATCTCATCTCAGACACTTAACACTTCCTAGCTGTGTGACCTGGGCAAGTCATTTAACCCCAATTGCCTCAGAAAAAAAAAAGAAAGAAAAGGGTGATTTCCCCCAATGAATAGAAATTAAAGCAATAAATAGAAACTATTTTGCCCAAACTTATGCCAACAAATCTGACAATGTAATTGAAATGGATGAATATTGATAAAAATATAAGTTGTTCAGATTAATATAAGAAATAAATTACTTAAATAGTCTCATTATAGAGGCAGCTAGGTGGCGCAGTGGATAGAGCACCAGCCCTGAAGTCAGGAGGACCTGAGTTCAAATCTGGTCTCAGACACGTAACAGCTGTGTGACCCTGGGCAAGTCACTTCACCCCAATTGCCTCAGCAAAAAAGCAAAAAAAAAAAATAAAAAAAAGAGACAAAATTAAAAAAAAATAGTCTCATTATAGAAAAATAAATTGAACAAGTCATCAATAATTTCCATAAGAAAAAATCTCCAGGGCCAAATGGATTTGCAAGGGAATTCATGCAAACATTTCAAGAATGATTCATTTCAATACTATGTAAATTATTTGGAAAAATAGGTAAAGAAGGAATAGTGCCAAATTGCTTCTATCACACAAATGCAGCACTTAAATGAACTATGTCAGGAAGAGCCAAAACAGAGAAATAAAATTACAAATTTCCCTATTGAATATTTATTTAAAATTGTAAATAAAATATTAGCCAAAAGATTAAAACTTATATGCAAGATAATACACTATGATGAAGTAGGATTTATACCAGGAATTGGACCAGGAATGGTTGAATATCAGGAAAATTATTACCATAATTGGCCTTCTCAATAACAATACTAGCTGAGGCAGCTAGATGGCACAGTGTATAGACCACCAGCTCTGAAGTCAGGAGGACCTGAGTTCAAATCTGATCTCAGACACTTAATATTCCCTAGTTGTGTGACTGTGGGCAAGTCACTTAACCCCAATTGCCTCAGCAAAAAGAAGAAAAAAAATAACAATACTAGCAGAAACCATATAATAATCTGAATAGATGTGCATAAAAGCTTTTGAAAAAACATAGTACCACTTCCTATTAAAATGTTAGAGAGCATAGAAATGAAGGGAGTTAAAATGATAAGCAGCACCTATTTAACATCTTCAGCAAGCATTGTTTGTAAGAGAGAGAAGCTGGATGCATTCCCAATAAGATCATGGATAATGAGAAGGATGCCCATTTTCACCACAGTTATTTAATATTGTACTAGAAATATTAGAGTTAGTAATAAGAAAAGAAAATTACAAATAAATTAAAAGCAATAAAAAGCTAAAACTATCACCCTTTGCAGATGATAGGATGGTATACATAAAGAATCCTGGAAAGTAATACAAAATTTATTTGAAATAATTAATGGTATTAGCAAATTTTGAGGATATAAAATAAATCCACACAAATCATCAGCATTTCAGCATATTACTAACAAAACATATCAACAAGGGATGAAAATAAATTCCATTTAAAATAACTTGACAAAAAATATTTTGTTGTCCAACTGCCAAGACAAACCCAGGAACAATATGAGCACAATTACAAAGCACTACTCACACACAAAAAAGTCAGATCCAAACCACTGGAAGAATATCAATTCCTCATGGATATGGGAGACTAAATAAACAAAAAAATGACAATTCTCCTTAAAAAACTATAGAACTACAAAAATGAATTACAGGATTCATCTGCAAAAACAAAAGGTCAAGAACATCAAGGGATTAATGAAAAAAAAAAAGCAAAGGAAGGAAACCTAGCAGTACCAGAGTAAAAATTCTATTATAAAGCAGCATTCATCAAATATATATGGTACTGGCTAAATAGTGGATCAGTAAAACTGGCTAGATACTCATGACTTGATATATCAAGTCCTATGGTTATCTACTATTTGATAAACCCTAAAACTTCAATTTCTGAAATAAGAACACTATTTTCACAAAAAAATGCTGCAAAAATTGGAAAGTAATATTTAAGAAACTCATCATAGACATGCATCTCATATCCCATACCAAAATAATTTCACTATGGGTACATGATTTGACTATATAGAATGATAATATAAACAAATTAGGAGAGCAAGGGATAGATTATTATGAGATCTTTATAGAAGTAATGAATTTGATCAAAGAAGGACTAGTGAAGATGAAATATATAATGAACAACTTTTTACATTAATTGTTCTATTTTATTCTGGTTATACATGTATATTTACTTTTAAAAATACACATATCTTCATGAATCATCTTGGGAGAGAAAAATCAGAACAAGAGAGAAAAAAACATGAGAATTAAAGAAAAGAAAAGAAAAGAAAATGTAATGTGTTGATTTACCTTTAATCTCCATAGTTCTCTTTATGGATGTAGATTGCATTTAATCATGAAGTTTACTGGATTACCTTGGAACACTAAACCATTGAGAAGAATGATATGTTTCATAGTTGATCATGGCCCAATTTAATTTTTAGTGTATACAATGTAATCCTGTTCTGCTTATTTTGTTCAGCATCAGTTCATATAAATGTAACTAGGTCTTTCTAAAATTAGCTTGTTCATAATTTTTATAGAACAATAGTATTACATTACATTCATATACCATAACTTATTTAGTCATTCCTCCATTGATGAGCTTCTATATATTTTCCAATTCTTTGGTTTCACATTTCTTTATATATTTTAGAAATGAAAACTTTATGAGAAACCTCCCAGCTTTATATGTCCTTGTTCGTCTTGTTAGTCTTGGATTAAATTTTTTTTTAAATTAATTTAATCAGAGTTATCTATTTTGTACATTAAATTTATTAAGACCAAATAATTAAATAACATTTCATTAAATTATAAATGCATAAATTTATAAGAAAACAAGTCATTCCCCTATTGATAAATGATCTAAGGATACAGTTTTCAGATGAAGAAATTAAACCATCAGTGGACATATGAAAGAAACAATGCTCTAAATCATTATTGATTAGAGAAATGCAAATTAAAACAACTCTATGTTACCACTTCATACCTCTCAGATTGGCTAAGATGACAGGAAATGATAATGATTAATGTTAAAGGGGATGTGGGAAAGCTGTGACACTAATGCATTGTTGGTGGAGTTGTGAAATGATCTAACCATTCTGGAGAGAAATCTGAAATTATGTACAAAGGGCTACAAAACTGTGAATACTATTGTTTTATGAGAAATGATGAGCAGGTTGATTTCAGAAAAGCCTGGAGAGACATACATGAAGGCAAAGTGAAATGAGAGACCTACATAAAATGAAGCAAGATAACATTATACAGAGCAACAACAAAATTATGTGATGATCAATTTTGAAGAACCTGGCTCTTTTCAACAATGAGGTGATTTAGGCCTATTCCAATAGACTCTTTATGGAGATAGCTATCTGCATCCAGAAAGACAACTGTGGGGAAAGAATGTGGCTCTTAAATAAATATTTTTACTCTTTTTGTTGCTGTTTGCTTGCATTTTTTTTCCTTTTTCATCTGATTTTTCTTGTCAACATAATCATTGTGGAAATATGTATAGAATTGCATATATTTAGCATACAGTGAATTGTTTTCTTGCTGAGGGAGGGAGTGGGAGGAAGAGAGGGACAAAACATGTGAAACACAAGGTTTTGGAAGGGTGGATGTTGAAAATTATTTATGCATATATGTATATAATTTGAAAATAAAAAGGTAAAATAAAACTGTGCATACTCTTTGAGACAGCAGTGCCATTAGTGGGTCTGCAACTCAAAGAAATCATAAAGGAAGGTAAAGATAACCCATATATGCAAAAAATATTTGCAGCTGCTCTTTTTTTGTGGTGGCAAAAAATTGGAAAATGAATAGATGCCCATCAGTTGGGGAATGGCTAAATAATTTATGGTATATAAATATAATGGAGTATTTCTTTTGTATAAAAAAGTTGATTTTAGAAAGCCTTGGAATGATTTACATTAACTAATGCTGAGTAAAACAAACAGAACCAGGAATATATTATACACAGTAACAACAAGATTATGCAATGATCAACTGTGAAACATTTGTCTCATCTCGGCATTTCAGTAATCCAAGGGAAATCCCAATAAATTTCATGATTAAATGCCATCTGAATCCAGAAGAGAAATGTGAAAGTTGAATGTAAATCAATACATGCTATGTTCACTTTTCTTTTTCTTCTGTTTATTTTTTTTCTCTCATGTTTTTTTTTCTCTTTTGTTCTGTCTGATTTTTTTTTCTCTCCCAGCATGATTCCTAAGGAAATATCTCTGTTTTTAAATGAATGTATGTTTATATACAGAAAAAAAGAATAAAAAAATAAAAAAACACAATAGTAAATCAGTGGAATAGATTCAGTGCACAAGACACAATAATCAAGAACTATAATAATTTACTGCTTGATACACCCCAAGCCTTCAGCTTCTAAAATATAACTCAGTATTTCACAAAAAAATTGGGAAGACTGACAAAATAATATGGCATAAATAGTTATATACAACATTTCACTTTCTATGTTAAGATAAGGTCAAAATGGGTTAATTAGTTAGACATAAAAGTTATCCTATAAGCCAATTAAGAGAGCAACGGATCTTGCTGTCAGATGTGTGCCTTTGGGAAAATTTCATATTCAAGCACAAGACAGAAAAGATGACAGGAAATAAAATGGATAATTTTGATTAAGTTAATTTACATTTTTTCACCAATAAAACTAATAAAGCCAAAATTGAAATAAAATAGAAAATAAGGGAGAAACTTTCAGCAAACATTTTTCATAACATTCTCATTTCTTAAACTCAAAGAGAACTGATCCAACTCTGTGTGTATCTGTGCAGGCGTTCATGTGTGCCTTTTCATAATGGACAAGTATGTGTCTTTCTGTAATGAACAGACAATTTTCAGAAGAAATCAACAGTAACTTGAATCATCAAAATCCCTTTTAGGTATGTGTCTCAAAGAGATAAAAGAAGAAGGAAAATGATGTATTTCTACCAAAATATTTATACCAGCTCTCTTTGTGGTGACAAAATTTTGTGAATTGAGAGAATATTCTTCAAATGGAGAATGACTCAAACATTGTATATAGCAACAGCAATATTTTAAAGATTGACAACTATTTAAGACATAGCTATCTTGCTCTAGATAATGAACCAAGGCAGTTCCAAAGGACACATGATTCAAAATGCTATTGAAGTCCAAAAACAAAATTGTTAATCTCTGATTCTGGATAAAAGCATTTAAAAAAAAAACTTTATTTTTATGTTTTTTATCACATGGCTAATATCCAAGAATGTTTTCCGTGACCTGAAGTATATAATCAATATTTTATAGATTGTACTTTCAAGGACTAAGGGAGAAGCAAGACATAGGTAGAAAATTTCAAACAAAAAATTTAAATGAATTTTTATATGTAGATTGGAAATATTTACTGAAATTAAATATATTTTAAAACACTTTATAATTAAGAATTGTTTTATTCCTTGTACATGCAGCATCTGGCACATTTCTTGGTAAACTTTATCTCATTAATAAATACATACTCATTGATTCTTCAGCACACTGCTAGTTATAGGAAGTACTTAAAATTCTCATTGATTTGTTATTGAGTGAACAATTTAAGGAAAAATAAGTATTCTCTCCTATTTATCAATTTAAACTCCCCATTAAATATATGTCTTCTGTATTTTCCATTTTTTTCTACTGTTTGCTTCTAAATTTGCAAGCTTGTGGAAAATACAACATGATGCCAATATTTCAAATAGGTCTTGGCAATTGTCATCTTTCTTTAAACAAAATACTCTGAGTTTCTTATAATCAGTCCACATATGACTTATTTATATGATATGTTATAAAAGAAAAATGAGCTGGAGATATTTATCTTTAAGAAATAATGTAAAGAGATTGTTAAATATCCTAAAGTTTGAAGAAGTTTAACACTGTAATGAGATTTGAAGGTATTTTACATGCATGAAGAGGATAATACTAGAAAATTAGACTTAGGCTATAAAAATTAATTATTGATTATTAGAATTACTCAGAAAATGTAATGGTATAACTTGAGCAATAATGAGTTCCTTATCACTAAAGACCTCTAGGATGTGATGGATTTTTTATTTTGGGGGGATATTTGAAGGATAGTTTCTTCCTTTAGGTGACATCAAGGATCCTACAGAAGTCTAATCTGAACAAATTATGGAATCTTTCCACTTCAATATGGTGCTTTTCTGTCAAGTGTTGTTTTTTTAATTAACCATAGCATTTAAAGGCATCATAATTCAATGAATATAAACCTGATCTCACAGCCAAGATGTAGATATAAGTTGCCTTTCTCCTGCATATTGAACATTCGGATATGGATTAGTTATTTAAAATCTCAGTGGTTTAAACTAATCTTTAAGAGACACTTTGCTAAAAAGGGGTTGGATTATATTAATAGAAGGATTTATTCAAATAAGAATGTCCCATATCAGTGAAATCAGAAGTCCTTTCCCTAACCTTATCTACCAAATTAAATGATCTTCTAAATGTATAAGTTATTTAAATAAGACTCAAATTAAGAAACATGAAATTTCTAAATTCCTAGTGCTCCATTCCAGAATTCCATCTCCTTTTTTGAATAGACTATCCTTTATACCTCCATGAATTATTCATTTTTTCTTACCAATAGATATTTCATTATTCTGAGCCTCAATTACTTGAATAATAAAATGTAGAGTAAGACCTAATTAATAATGTTAGCATGAAGATCAAATAATATAATGTATACAATGAGCCATTTAATAGCAATGAACTATTGAAAGTAAACTATTATTAATATTGCTTTATTATGCTTATTCTCCTGAAAGATGGTACTTTGGCTACCATGGGTACATTGATTTACTTAATGTTATTCAGCTTCTAATACTCTTATTTTCAGTAGCAAAACTTAAAATATCTTTTTTTTCGGATAATTTTCACAAATCACCATTTAACATTTCCTATAGAAACACAATTTTAGTACTCACGTTAATTTGAATCATGAATCATTAAATATAAAATTAGGAGAAAATCCATTTGTTAAAATTATATCTTAATAAATAATGTTCAGTTTTTTGCTATACCCATCTTCTAAAAGTTTTCAACTGATCTCTGATTTCATTAATACATGAATATCTAAGTGAGGAAAACATTATACCAGTGAAGACTTGAAACTTTTGTACATTTTATTAACTTGAGATGTGTCTATGGAATTGAACAGTTAAGTGATTTGCCCAAAGTCATACAGACAGAAACAAGATTTGAACCAGGACTTCCTGAGATGACCTTATGCATGTTGAATCGATGCCCTATGGTAAATTTAACTTAGGATAAGGACAAGAGTTACACAGAATAGTTTACCAACTGCAGGAGGGAATATGTAAATGAGTGAGAATAAACCTTACAATTTTTATAGTAACTAACTTTTTGCATAGATCCTATATTTCAAATTAGGGTTATTTTTGAGGATGTGTTCAAAAATCTTTTAAAATTTTTTATGTATTTATTTATTTTATTAAAGCTTTTTATTTGCAAAACATATGCATGGGTAATTTTTCATCATTAACCCTTGAAAAGCTTTCTTTTGTAAAATTATCCCTCCTTCAGGGCTGGGACACTGATGCATTGTTGGTGGAGCTGTGAACGGATAGAGCCATTCTGGAGAGCAATTTGGAGCTATGCTCAAAAAGTTATCAAACTGTGCATACCCTTTGACCCAGCAGCATTTCTATTGGGCTTATATCCCAAAGAAATCATAAAGGAAGGAAAAGG
>JAJPUD010031358.1:0-12573 GCA_023553655.1 Myrmecobius fasciatus | reverse complement strand
ATCATCTGAAAATTGTCTGTTCATATCCCTTGACCACTTATCTATTGAAGAGTGGCCTGAATTCTTATATATATGAGACAATTCTCTATATATTTTAGAAATGAGACCTTTATCAGAACCATTAAATGTAAAGATGATTTCCCAATTTGATGCTTCCCTCCTCATCTTGTCTGCATTAGTTTTATTTGTACAGAAAATTTTTAACTTAATATAATCAAAATTATCCATCTGGTGTTCAATTAGGAGTTCCAGATCTTCTTGGACATAAATTTATTCCATCTCCACAGGTGTGAGAGATAAACTATATTACTTTCCTCTAACTTGCTTACAAAGTCACTCTTTATATCTAGATCATGAACCCATTTAGATCTTATTTTGGTATGTGGTGTTAGGTATGGGTCAAGCCCTAATTTCTTCCACACTAGTTTCCAATATTCCCAGCAGTTTTGGCCGAATAGTGAGTGCTTATCCCAAAAACTGGGGTCTTTGGGTTTATCAAAAACTAAATTGTTAAGGTTATTGCCTAAATTGTCCTGATAACCAATCGTGCCACTGATCGACTGCTCTATTTCTTAGCCAGTACCAAATGGTTTTGAGGACCGCTGCTTTACAATATAGTTTTAGATCTGGTACAGCAAGGCCACATTCATCTGCCTTTTTTTCATTAATCCCCTTGAAATCCTTGACCTTTTGTTCTTCCAAATGAACTTTGCTACTATTTTTTCTAGATCTGTAAAATAATTTCTTGGGAGTTTGATTGGTATGGCACTAAATAAGTAGATTAGTTTGGGTACTATTGTCATTTTTATTATATTCGCTCTGCCTACCCATGAGCACTTAATATTTTTCCAATTGATTAGGTCTGAATTTATTTGTGTGGAAAGTGTTTTGTAGTTTAGTTCATATAGTTTCTGACTTTTCCTTGTCAGATAGATTCCCAAATATTTTATCCTATCATCAGTTATTTGGAATGTAATTTCTTTTTGTATCTCTTGCTGCTGAACTTTGTTGGTAATATATAAAAATGCTGATGATTTATGTGGATTAATTTTGAATCCTGCCACTTTGCTAAAGTTGTGAATTGTTTCTAGTAGTTTTTTAGTTGAGTCTCCAGGATTCTCTAAGTATACCGTCATGTCATCTGCAAAGAGGGATAATTTGGTTTCTTCAATACCTACTCTTGTTCCTTTTATCTCTTTTTCTTCTCTTTGTGCTAAAGCTAACATTTCTAATACAATATTAAATAGCAATGGTGACAGTGGGCAGCCTTGTTTCACTCCTGATCTTATTGGGAATGATTTTAGTTTGTCTCCATTACATATGATGCTTGCTGATGCTTTTAAATAGATGCTACTGATCATTTTAAGGAAAAGCCCATTTATTCCTATACTCTCTAGAGTTTTTTAATAGGAAAGGGTGTTGGATTTTATCAAATTCTTTTTCAGCATATATTGAGATAATCATATGGTTTTTGTTAGTTTGGTTATTAATATAATTAATTATGCTGATAGTTTTCCTAATATTGAACCAGCCCTGAATCCCTGGTATAAATCCTACTTGGTCATAGTGTACTATCCTGGGGATGACTTTCTGTAATCTCATTGCTAATATCTTATTTAAAATTTTGGCATCAATATTCATTAGGGAAATGGGTCTATAGTTTTCTTTCTCTGTTTTCACCCTAGCTTGTTTAGCTATCAGCACCATATCAGTCTCATAGAAGGAATTTGGCAGTATACCTTTTGTCCCTATTTTCTCAAATACTTTGTATAGTATTGGAATTAATTGTTCTTTGGATGTTTGGTAGAATTCACATAGAAATCCATCTGGCCCTGGAGATTTTTTCTTAGGGAGTTGGTTAATAGCTTGTTCTATTTCTTTTTCTAATATGGGGCTATTTAAATAATTTATATCCTCTTCTGTTAACCTGGGCAATCTATATTTTTGTAGATATTCCTCCATTTCATTTAGATTATCAAACTTACTGGCATAAAGTTGGGCAAAGTAACTCCTAATTATTGCTCTGATTTCCTCTTCATTGGAGGAAAGTTCTCCCTTATCATTCTTGAGACTAACAATTTGATTTTCCTCTTTCCTTTTTCTTATCAAATTAACTAAAGGCTTATCTATTTTGTTAGTTTTTTTCACAGAACCAACTCTTAGTTTTATTTATTAATTCAATAGTTTTCTTATTTTCAGTTTTATTAATTTCTCCTTTTACTTTTAGAATTTCTAATTTGGTATTTAATTGAGGGTTTTTAATTTGTTCTTTTTCTGTTTTTTTTTTTAATAATAAGCCCAATTCGTTGATCTTTTCTTTCTCTTTTTTATGCAAGTAAGCATCTAGAGATATAAAATTGCCCCTTATAATCGCTTTAGCCGTATCCCACAAATTTTGGTATGTTGTCTCCTTATTGTCATTTTCCTGGATGAAATTATTGATTGTGTCTATGATTTGCTCTTTCACCCATTCATTCTTCAGGATTGATTATTTAATTTCCAATTAACTTTTGGGTTATTTTCTCCTGGCCTTATATTGCATGTGATTTTTATTGCATCGTGATCTGAAAAGGATGCATTTACTATTTCTGCCTTTCTGCATTTGATTTTGAGGTTTTTATTCCCTAACACATGGTCAATTTTTGTATAGGTTCCATGGACTGCTGAGAAAAAAGTAAACTCCCTACTGTCTCCATTCAACTTTCTCCATAGATCTATCATACCTAACTTTTCTAACAATTGGTTTATCTCCCTAGTTTCTTTCTTGTTTATTTTGTGGTTTGATTTATCTAATTCTGAGAGAGCAAGGTTGAGATCCCCCACTAGTATTGTTTGGCTATCTATTTCTTCTTGCATCTCTCTTAATTTCTCCCCTAGGAATTTGGATGCTATTGCACTTGGTGCATATATATTTATTATAGATATTGCTACATTGTCTATTGTACCCTTTAATAAAATATAGTTTCCTTCCTTATCTCTTTTGATTAGATCTATCTTGGCTTTTACTTGATCTGAGATAAGGATTGCTACCCCTGCTTTTTTTGTTCACCTGAAGCATAATATTTTCTGCTCCAGCCATTTACCTTCATCCTATATGTGTCACTATGTTTTAGATGTGTTTTTTATAGACAGCATATTGTGGGATTCTGATTTTTAATCCAGTCTGATATCCACTTCCCCTTTATGGGAGAGTTCATCCCATTCACATTCACTGTTAGAATAACTAGTTCTTTATTTCCTGCCATCTTATTTACCCAAGTTATGTTTTCCCCTTTCCTTTCCCCTTTCTCCCTTCCCCCCTCCTCAGTACTTTGCTTTTGATGACCCCCTCCCCCAAACAATATTCCACCCTTTAGATCCCCTCCCCCTGTTTTTACTCCTTTCCCTTGATTCTTCTATTTTCCCTTCTATTAGTTTGTCCCTTACTTTTCCTCCTTTCCCTCCCACTTCCCTCTAGCAACAGACAAGTTTCTACGTGAAATCAAATGTCTGATATACACTTTTAGAGCCCAACCTGATGAGAGTAAGATTTACACAATGCTCATCTCCCTCCCCTCTTTCTCTCAATTATATTAGGTTTCTTTGCCTCTTTAAGTGATTTTACCTTGTTTTTACTCCCTTTTTTTTTAGATCTTATTTTACCACTTTTTCCCCTCTTTTCCCCCGTATGACAACCTTTTCCCCTCTAGTTCTCTTTTTCATATTATCAAAGTAAAATCAAATTATACCCCCATTCTTTAAGGATATCCCTAGTAGAGATATAGTTTTCGAGAGTTCTTTCCTTTTTACCTTTTTACCCTTCTCTGGAGTTCTGTGTTTGGAGGTCAAATTTTTTGTTCAGATCTGGTCTTTTCATTAGAAATAGGTGAAATTCTCCTGTATCATTAAATGACCATCTTCTTCCCTGGAAGATGATGCTCATTCTAGCTGGATATCTTATTCTTGGCTGTAATCCAAGTTCTTTTGCCTTTCGGAATATCTGATTCCAGGCCCTTCTATCCTTCAATGTGGAAGCTGACCGATCCTGTGTAATTCTAATGACAGTTCCTCGGTATTTGAACTGTTTTTTTCTAGCAGCTTGTAATATCTTTTCCTTGGTGCAATAGTCCTGAAATTTGGCCACGATATTCCTTGGGGTTGTAATTTTGGGGTCTCTTTCAGGAGGTGATTGGTGGATTCTTTCAATACCAACTTTGCCTTCTGATTCTAAAACATCAGGGCAATTCTCTTTCATGATTTCCTGGAAGATAGCATCAAGGTTCTTTTTTTCATCGTGATTTTCAGGGAGTCCAATAATTCTTAGATTGTCTCTCCTGCATCTGTTTTCCAAGTCAGTTGTTTTTCCTAGGAGATATTTCAAATTTTCTTCTATTGTTTCATTTTTTTGTTTTTGTTTGACCGATTCTTGAAGTCTTATTGAGTCATTCATTTCAATTTGTTCGATTTTAATTTTTAAGGTATTATTTCCTTCAGTTATCTTTTTAGGTCCTTTTGTAACTAGTCAATTGAATTTTTTGGTTCATTGCACTCTTTTTCCATTTACCAATTTTATTTTTCAGTGAATTTTTGTCTGTTTCCAATTCACTAATTTTATTTTTCAGTGAATTGTTATCTTTTTCCAATTCACTATTTTTATTTTCTAGTGAGTTGGTGATTTTTTCCAATTCACCAATTTTGTTTTTCAGTGAATTGTTGTCTTTTACCAATTCACTATTTTTATTTTCCAGTGAGTTGGCGACTTTTTCCCATTCACCAGACTTATTTTCCAGTTTTTCACATCTCTGTTGCAGGGCGATGTTTCCTTCTTGCACTGCTCTCAGTTTATTTCCCCAATCTTCTTCTAGCTCTCTTTTGAGATTCTTTATGCAATCTTCCAGGTAAGCCTTCTGAAAGGGAGACCAGCTTAAGTCCACCTTTGTGGCTTTATCTGGGATTGTTTTCAGAATCTCAGGATCTGGGGACTGCTCTAGTTTCTCTCCGTAAAAGCTGTCTATGGTGAGAGCTCACTTCTTCTTGCTCATAATGTTTAGCTGAGGTATCAGTCAACAGCAGGGAATTCTCCAGCCTCAGCAGCAGCAGCTGCAGCAGTGGCAGCAGCAGCAGGCGGGATTTCAATTTGCCCTGGGGCAGTTTGCCGAGTTGACTTCCAGTCTGGGGCTGATCTGGCTACATCAGCACTAGGACCACACTTTCAGCTGCTCTCAATCCACCCTTTATCAAAGGTAGACCTGCCAAAGCACCTGCCCGCAAGCAGGGCAAAGTGGCCCAAGGGTCTCCCAGGGACTTCCTGGCAGCCTAAAATCTTCTGGTCCGTCCCAGCCCCGGACTTGCACCCCAGCTGCGCATTGGCATCTGAGCGCCGTGAGCTGCTCGATCCCCTGACTATCTAAAACTGACCTCAGAAGTTCTTTCAAAGTACATATTTGATAGAAGTCTATTGTAGTCCAAGTGTTTGGTGAAGCCCTCACTCCAGAACCAGTTCAGAGGCTCAGTTTGTCTGTGTCTGAGGGAAGGTCTCAGGAGCTTACAGAGAACGCTGTCTGCAGTTCGCCATCTTGACTCCACCCCCTCATCTTGGCTCCGCCCCCCATAACTTTCTTAACACTTGAAAATGAATAGTTATAATCAAGTCTTGGTTTGTACTATTTCTTTATTTATGATGCATAAAGGCTTATAGTGAAAATTTAACAACGGCATCTCATAAGGAACAGACAAGCATACTACTGAATGCAACATTTTTTTTCAGTTTTCCAATTGAACTTAAGCCCTTCTTCCTAAAATTTCTCCCAATATTTTCTCTGTTTTTATGCTCACTACATTGTACAAAGTGTGATGTGCTCTATTCTGGCATTTATGGATTATTCATAGCTAAGATATTTTAATTTCTGGAAGCATATATGTATGATATAATGAGTAGAGTGCTAGACCTGAAGTCAAGAACACTTGAGTTCAGATTTTCCTTCAGATCCTCACTAGGTCTGTACCCCTGAGAAATTAATCTTTGTCCACCCAGGTTCTCATTTCTAGAATGGGAATAAGCATCTGCGTTCACGGGTTGTTGTGAAAATAAAATGAGATAATATTTGTAAAACTTCTTCCTTTTGTAGTCTCGGCAGTCAGCCTATACAACCCTAACTATACCAGACTTCTGAACTCATGTTTTAAACCTGATATTCATGCTGAAAACTTGATTCTATTTCCATAAGAGAGATTAAGCTAGAAAGCAGAGATCTCTTTGTGGAAGAGCAATTTCATACTGAGGAGTCTAAAAACCTGGGCAGTTTTGTGCATACCCTTTGACTCAGCAGTATTTCTATTGAGCCCATATCCCAAGGAGATCTTAAAGAAAGGAAAGGGTCCCACATGTGCAAAAATGTTTGTGGCAGTCCTTTTTGTAGTGATTAGAAACTGGAAACTGAATGGATGCCCATTAATTGGAGGATGGCTGAATAAGGTATGGTATATGAATGTCATGGAATATTATTTTTCTTTTTTTTTTTTGTTAAAGCTTTTTATTTGTATAACATATGTATGGGTAGTTCCCCAACATTGATCTTTACAAAGCTTTCCATTACAAATTTTACCCCCAGTCCCCTCCCCTCCCCTAGATGGCAGGAAGTCCACTACATGCTAATAATGTTGAAATGCTTGAGAAGTTATGCAAGAAAAATCCTATCTACAAGAAAAAAAAAGAATCAGAGAAAGGCAACACAATGCAAACAAATGTCAGTAGAGATCATGAAAATGTTATGTTGTAGTCCATATTTCATTTCCCTCTCTCTGGGTGTATATGGTTTTCTTCAGTGAACAACTGGGACTGGTTTGAGACAATTCTTCGTTGCAGAGAGCCATGTCCATCAGAATTGATCATCATGTAATACTGTTGTTGCTGTGTATGATGATCTCCTGGTTCTGCTCGTTTCACTCAGCATCAGTTCATGCAAGTCTCTCCAGGCCTCTCTGGAATCGTCCTGCTGGTCATTTCTTACAGAGCAATAATATTCCATAACATTCATATACCATAATTTATTCAGCCACTCTCCGATTGATGGGCATCCCTTCAGTTTCCAGTTTCTAGCCACCACAAAAAGGGCCGCCACAAACATTCTTGCACATATGGGTCCCTTTCCCTCCTCTAAGATCTCTTTGGGATATAGGCCCAGTAGAAACACTGCTGGGTCAAAGGGTATGCACAGTTTGACAACTTTTTGGGCATAGTTCCAAGTTGCTCTCCAGAATGGTTGGATCCGTTCACAGTTCCACCAACAATGTATTAGTGTCCCAGCCCTCCCACATCCCCTCCAACATTCATCGTTATCTTTTCCTGTCATTTTAGCCAATCTGACAGGTGTGTAGTGGTATCTCAGAGTTGTCTTAATTTGCATTTCTCTGATCAATAGTGATTTGGAGCAACTTTTCATATGACTAGAGATGGTTTTAATTTCATCATCTGAAAATTGTCTGTTCATATCCCTTGACCACTTATCTATTGAAGAGTGGCTTGAATTCTTATATATATGAGACAATTCTCTATAAATTTTAGAAATGAGGCCTTTATCAGAACCATTAAATGTAAAGATGATTTCCCAATTTGATGCTTCCCTCCTAATCTTGTCTGCATTTGTTTTGTTTGTACAGAAACTTTTTAACTTAGAATAATCAAAATTATCCATCTGGTGTTCAATTAGGAGTTCCAGGTCTTCTTTGGACATAAATTTATTCCCTCTCCACAGGTCTGAGAGATAAATTATATTACGTTCCTCTAACTTGCTTACAAAGTCCCTCTTTATATCTAGATCATGAACCCATTTATATCTTATCTTGGTATGTGGTGTTAGGTATGGATCAAGCCCTAATTTCTTCCACACTAGTTTCCAATTTTCCTAGCAGTTTTTGCCAAATAGTGAGTATTTATCCCAAAAGCTGGGGTCTTTGGGTTTATCGAACACTAGATTGTTAAGGTTATTGCCTAGGTTGTCCTGATAACCTATCCTGTGCCACTGATCGACTGCTCTATTTCTTAGCCAGTACCAAACGGTTTTGATGACCGCTGCTTTATAATATAGTTTTAGATCTGGTACAGCAAGGCCACCTTCATCTGCCTTTTTTTTCATTAATCCCCTTGAAATCCTTGACCTTTTGTTCTTCCAAATGAACTTTGCTACTATTTTTTCTAGATCTGTAAAATAATTTCTTGGGAGTTTGATTGGTATGGCACTAAATAAGTAGATTAGTTTGGGTAGTATTGTCATTTTTATTATGTTCGCTCTGCCTACCCATGAGCACTTAATATTTTTCCAATTGATTAGGTCTGATTTTATTTGTGTGGAAAGTGTTTTGTAATTTAGTTCGTATAGTTTCTGACTTTTCCTTGGCAGATAGATTCCCAAATATTTTATCCTATCATCTGCTATTTGGAATGGAATTTCTTTTTGTATCTCCTGCTGCTGAACTTTGTTGGTAATATATAAAAATGCTGATGATTTATGTGGATTAATTTTGAATCCTGCAACTTTGTTAAAGTTGTGAATTGTTTCTAGTAGTTTTTTAGTTGAGTCTCTAGGGTTCTCTAAGTATACCATCATGTCATCTGCAAAGAGTGATAATTTGGTTTCTTCATTACCTACTCTGATTCCTTTTATCTCTTTTTCTTCTCTTATTGCTAAAGCTAACATTTCTAATACAATATTAAATAGTAATGGTGACAGTGGGCAGCCTTGTTTCACTCCTGATCTTATGGGGAATGGTTTTAGTTTGTCTCCATTACATATGATGCTTGCTGATGGTTTTAAATAGATGCTGCTGATCATTTTAAGGAAAAGCCCATTTATTCCTATACTCTCTAGTGTTTTTAATAGGAAAGGGTGTTGGATTCTGGAGAGCAATTTGGAGCTATGCTCAAAAAGTTGTCAAACTGTGCATACCCTTTGACCCAGCAGTGTTTCTACTGGGCCTATATCCCAAAGAGATCTTAGAGGAGGGAAAGGGACCCACCTGTGCAAGAATGTTTGTGGCAGCCCTTTTTGTAGTGGCTAGAAACTGGAAACTGAAGGGATGCCCATCAATTGGAGAGTGGCTGAATAAATTATGGTATATGAATGTCATGGAATATTATTTTTCTGTAAGAAATGACCAGCAGGATGATTTCAGAGAAGCCTGGAGAGACTTGCATCAATTGATGCTGAGTGAAATCAGCAGAACCAGAAGATTATTGTACATGGCAACAATAAGACTATATGATGATCAAGTCTTAAGGACATGGTTATTTTTAACAATGAGATGTTTCAAACAAGTTCCAGTTGTTCAGTGATGAAGAAAGCCATATACAACCAGGGACAGGCCTGTGGGATCTGAGTCTGGACCACCATATAGCATTTTCACACTCTCTTTTGATGTTTACTTGCATTATGTTTTCTTTTTCAGTTTGTTTTTTTTTTCCATATAGCAAGATAACTGTATAAATATACACACACATATTGAATCTGTAAAATATTTTAACATAAGTAACATGTATTAGACTTCCGTCCATCTAGGGGAGGAGGTGGGGGTAGGAAGGAAAAATTTGTAACAGAAAGCTTCGCTAGGGTCAATATTGAAAAATTACCTGTGCATGTGTTTTGCAAATAAAAAAAGCTTTAATAATAAAAAAAAACCTGGACAGTTTTACTGTGTTTTTATCTTTTTATTCCTCTATGTGATATGTGGAGAAATACTTATGTAGTGGGCCACACTAATTAATTGCCTAATATCTTAAGTTATACCAAAGTACTTTACAGCAATACTATGTCACAGAGTCAATGATGGTATAAGGGATTCTAGTGAGTAAGGGATCCTGGCGAATCTTGGCCATGTCTTTTGAGTAACATTGATGAGAATATGAAAATGTGCTTGCAATTTATCTAATGGAATGCCAGGAAACATAGGAAGGAAAGAACACATTCCCTGTGCATCTATTAATGTTTCCTTTATTGCTCACTTGTGTTTGCCTTAGAAACCTGGCCAGTTCCCTGAATAAATGCAGTCATTTCAAAGAAATGAATAAATATTCTCCTTGATGATTCCCTTGAGATGAGCACCATGCACCTGGAAGTCTGCTTTGGCTTGCGTCACCTATCAAATGAGAAAAGTTAGTGTAGTGCTGTCTTTGTTCTTAAGTCTGTAAAAATCCTTCAGTGGGAAAGGAACTCCGAGATTCTCACCCAGGAGGGAATGCATACTTTGCACGATACCTTTTCTTACTCCAAGACCATGAATGGCTATTACTAGGGCCAAACCAAAAAATTCAGGTGTTGGTGCTTCGTTGGAGTATAATGATGTATGTTGTATGTTGTTTGTTTTTTATGTTGCCTTAATTGTTTGTTTTTGTTTTTTTTTCCTCTCCCTCTTTTTTTTTAAATTAAAGCTTTTTACTTCTAAAACATATGTATGGGTAATGACCCTTACAAAGCTTTCTGTTATATATTCCCCCCACTAGTCCCCACCCCTCCCCTAGATGGCAGGAAGTCCACTACATGTTAATTATATTAAAATACTTGACAAATTTCATATATATATGCATATTTCCACACTTATCTTGCTGTGCAAGCAAAATCGTGTCTATAAGAAAAAAAAAAACTTGAGAAAGGAAACACAGTGCAAGCAAACATCAATAGAGAGCATGAAAATGTAATATTGTGGTCCACATTTCATATCCCTCTCTCTGGGTGTATATGGCCTTCTTCACTGAACAATTAGAACTGGCTTGAAGCATTTCTTTGTTGAAGAAAGCCATGTCCATTAGAATTGATCACCATATTGTCTAGTTGTTGCCGTGTATAATGATTTGGTTCTTCTCATTTCACTCAGCATCAGTTCATGCAAGTCTCTCCAGGCCTCTCTGAAATGATCCTGATTGTCGTTTCTTACAGAAAAAATAATATTCCATAACATTCATATAACATAATTTATTCAGCCATTCTCCAATTGATGGGCATCCCTTCAGTTTCCAGTTTTTAGCCACTACAAAAAGAGCTGCCGCAAACATTCTTGCACATGTGGGTCCCTTTCCTTCCTTTAAGATCTCTTTGGGATATAAGCCCAATAGAAACACTACTGAGTCAAAGTGTATGCACAGTTTGATAACTTTTTGAGCATAGTTCCAAATTGCTCTCCAGAATGCTTGGATCTGTTCACAGTTCCACCAACAATGTATCAGTGTTCAAGTTTTCCCACATCCCCTCCAACATTCATCATTATCTTTTGCTGTCATTTTAGCCAATCTGACAGATGTGTAATAGTGTCTCAGAGTTGTCTTAATTTGCATTTCTCTGATCAATATTGATTTGTAGTACCATTTCATATGACTAGAAATGGTTTTAATTTCATCATCTGAAAATTGTCTGTTCATATCCTTTGACCATTTATCATTTGGAGAGTGTTGCCTTTATTGTTATATTGATCACTGTGTTTGTTGGTTGTGTATTACTTTTATGTTATATTTCCTCTTCTCTTTGGTCTTGTTTAAATTAAGGTTCTGAGAAATAATATACTTGTTCCCACCTTCTTTAAGTTTGTGAGTGCTGAATGTGAATTCTGACCCTCAATTAACCTTACAGATGTCTACCTCATTAATATCTTCTGAAACCTTTCATATGGATGATAGTGTGATCAGGCTAGATTTTTGGGACCCTGAACAGAATACAATTAAAAATAGCCTGCCTACCCTTCTTATAGTAGATGTACTAATAAAAGTAGTACATAGTTAGATGAATAGTTACAGAAACTAGAATAGGTAACCTTTTTGTCTTGGTGTAACAAGAGCCACCCACACACCAAGAGAAGACTATTGTATCTCCATCAGTATACTCACTTATGGGAATATGGATGGTATATTAGCCTACCATACTAACCTGTATTCCAAGACAGGCACCTTCTAAGCTGATATATTAAGTGTTCCCTTTATTTTTGTAATATTAGGAAGTTTCTTTCATGGAGTTCGCTGGGTTTCTCTTAATAGTTTAATGAAGACTTTTTGACTTTAGGGGGGGCGGAGCCAAGATGGCAAACTGCAGACAGCATTCTCTGTGAACTCCTGAGACCTTCCCTCAGACCAGACAAAGTGAGCCTTCGAACTGGTTTTGGAGTGAGGGCTCCGCCAAACATTTGGACTACAACGCACGCACTTCTATCAAATATCTACCTTGAAAGAACTCTGGAGAAGGTTAGCCTCAGGAGAAATCGGCCACTGGTCGCCATGAGACTCCAGCTGGGGCGGAAGTCAGGGCTGCGATAGAGGGGTGGATTTTAGGCACCCAGGAAGCCCCTGGGAGACGCTTGGGCCACTTCGCTCTGTTTGTGGGCAGGTGCTTTGGCAGATCTGCCTTTGGTAAAGGATGGATCAAGAGCAGCTGAAAACGTGGTCCTAGTGCGAATCTAGCCTGACCAGCCTCAGACCGGAAGTCAACTTGGCAAACTGCCCCAGGGCAAATAAAAATTGTTGCAGTATTTTCAGCTTGTGACCGATATCCCAACTTTAAATCATGAGCAAGAAGCAGAAGAGAGCTCTCACCATAGAAAGCTTTTACGGAGAAAAAA
>JAJPUD010031357.1:0-12574 GCA_023553655.1 Myrmecobius fasciatus | reverse complement strand
TTTCCTTCCTTATCTCTTTTGATTAAATCTATCTTGGCTTTTACTTGATCTGAGATAAGGATTGCTACCCCTGATCTTTTTTGTTCACCTGAAGCATAATAGGTTCTGCTCCAGCCATTAACCTTCATCCTGTATGTGCCACTATGTTGTAGATGTGTTTTTGTAGACAACATATTGTGGGATTCTGGTTTTTAATCCAGTCTGATATCTGCTTCTGCTTTATGGGAGAGTTCATCCCATTCACATTCACAGATAGAATAACTAATTCTGTATTTCCTGCCATCTTATTTACCCAAGTTATGTTTTCCCCTTTCCTTTCCCCTTTCTCCCTTCCCCCCACCTCAGTACTTTGCTTTTGATGACCCTCTCCCCCAAACAATACTCCACCCTTTAGATCCCTTCCCCCTGTTTTTACTCCTTTCCCCTGATTCTTCTATTTTCCCTTCTATTAGTTTATCCCTTTCTTTTCCTCCTTTCCCTCCCCCTTCCCTCTAGGAACAGACAAGTTTCTATGTGAAATCAAGTGTCTGATATACACTTGTAGAGCCCAACCTGATGACTGTAAGATTTACACAATGCTCATCTCCCTCCACTCATTCTGTCAACTAAATTAAGTTTTTTTTTGCCTCTTCAAGAGATTTTACCTTGTTTCTACCTCCTTTATTTTAGATCTTATTTTACCACTTTTTCCCTCTATTCCCCAGTATGACAACCTTTTCCCCTCTAGTTCTCTTTTTCATATTATCAAAGTAATATCTAGTTAATTATACCCCCAAATTTTAAGTATCCCCATAGTAGAAATAAGGTTTTTAAGAGACCTTTCCTTTTTACCTTTCTATGCATCTCTTTAGTTCTGTGTTTGGATGTCGAATTTTTTATTCAGATCTGGTCTTTTCATTAGAAATAGGTGAAATTTACCTATATCACTGAATGGCCATCTTCTTCCCTGGAGGATAATGCTCATTCTAGCTGGATAGGTTATTCTTGGCTGTAATACAAGTTCCTTTGCCTTTCTGAATATCTGGTTCCAGGCCCTTCAATCCTTCAATGTGGAGGCTGACAGACCGTGTGTGATTCTCATTATTTATCCTTTGTATTTGAATTGTTTCTTTCTAGCTGCTAGCAGAATCTTTTCCTTGGTGCTATAGTCCTGAAATTTAGCCACGATATTCCTTGGGGTTTTAATTTTGGAATCTCTTTCAGGAGGTGATCGGTGAATTCTTTCAATGGTG
This sequence comes from Myrmecobius fasciatus, assembly GCA_023553655.1. Taxonomy (NCBI): domain Eukaryota; kingdom Metazoa; phylum Chordata; class Mammalia; order Dasyuromorphia; family Myrmecobiidae; genus Myrmecobius; species Myrmecobius fasciatus. The sequence continues at coordinate 11,342 of JAJPUD010031357.1, read as the reverse complement.
ATTTTGCCTTCTGATTCTACAATCTCAGGGCAGTTTTCTTTCAGGATTTCCTGGAAAATCGTGTTTAGATTCTTTTTTTCATCATGGCTTTCAGGAAGTCCAATAATCCTTAGATTGTCTCTCCTAGATCTATTTTCCAAGTCAGTTGTTTTTCCTAGGAGATATTTTATATTTTCTTCTAATTTTTCATTTTTTTTTGTTTTTGTTTGACTGATTCTTGAAGTCTTATTGAGTCATTCACTTTCATTTGTTCAATTCTTATTTTTAAAGTGTTGTTTTCTTCAGTTACCTTTTTAAGCTCCTTCTGTAACTGGCCAATTGAATTTTTTGTTCATTGCACTCTTTTTCCACTTTACTAATTTTATTTTTCAATAAATTGGTGTCTTTTTCATATCTCTTTTGCAGGGCATCATATCCTTCTTGCACTGATTTCAGTTTATTTTCCCATTTATCCTCAACCTCTCTTTTGACATTCTTTATGCAATCTTTCAGAAAGGCCTTTTGAAAAAAGGACCAGTGATGGTCCTTAATAACTTCCTCTGGAATTTTGTCTAAAGGAACCTCAGCATCTGGGGTCATCCCTTCTTTGTCTCCATAAAAGCTGTCTATGGTGAGAGCTCTCTTTTGCTTCTTCATTTTTTTTTAGACAGCATGGATGTCTCTTTAAGATAGGGGAAAAAAAAAACGGTGGATGAAGTTCTTTGCCCTGGGGCACTTTGGGGAATTAACTTAAGGTGCTGGGCCAGGGGGGGGCTAGGAATAAGTCCTAATTACTCCTTAAACTAGGCAAGTCTGCCAGAATACCTGCCCCCAATCAGGGCAGAGTGTCCCAAGTGCCTCAGATAACCTCCAGGTGTTTGGAGTTTGGAGTTTGGAGTTTCTGCCACAGTGAGCTGAGTCCCACCCTCACTTCCAGCCTACACCACTGTTTATCCCTCTGTCTGACTTAGACAAACTTGATGTGAAGTTCTTCAGAGATATCAGCAAGAAGTGTCCAAATATTTCTGGATTCTTTGACTTGAAGATCAGTTCAGAGGCTTATTTTATTGTTGATTTGAGAGAAGATTGGAGGAGGATGCAGAGAGTCACCTTTTCATTCCGCCATCTTGGCTCTGCCCTCCCCTTTCCTCCTATTTTTGAAGATGATAATGATAACAATATTTTTGAAATCTTAGATACTGGGACAAGGAGCTTCCAAAAATATGAAGACCATAACCAAATACAGTGTATTGTATAGGTTGTAATGAGAACAGCACATTGTGGGGCAATCACTTCCTGGGCACTGCACCTCTGTCAGAATTCTGATCAAATTATTTTTGGTGCTTCTTTAGCATGTTGACTTATATTGAGCCTATATTACATTAAAATATTCAGATCATTTTCAGATAAATTACTATGTAGACATGCAATTCCTACATTGCATATGTGATGCTGACTTTTGCCAAAGTGCAAAAATGGAGACAAACTAAAACCATTCCCCATAAGATCAGGAGTGAAACAAGGCTGCCCACTGTCACCATTACTATTTAATATTGTATTAGAAATGTTAGCTTTAGCAATAAGAGAAGAAAAAGAGATAAAAGGAATCAGAGTAGGTAATGAAGAAACCAAATTATCACTCTTTGCAGATGACATGATGGTATACTTAGAGAACCCTAGAGACTCAACTAAAAAACTACTAGAAACAATTGACAACTTCAGCAAAGTGGCAAGATTCAAAATTAATCCACAAAAATCATCAGTATTTTTATATATTACCAACAAAGTTCAGCAGCAAGAGATAAAAAAGAAATTCCATTCCAAATAACACATGATAGGATAAAATATTTGGGAATCTATCTGCCAAGGAAAAGTGAGAAACTATGCGAACTAAACTACAAAACACTTTACCCACAAATAAAATCAGATCTAATCAATTGGAAAAACATTAAGTGCTCATGGGTAGGCAGAGCCAACATAATAAAAATGACAATACTACCCAAACTAATCTACTTATTTAGTGCCATACCAATCAAACTCCCAAGAAATTATTTTACAGATCTAGGAAAAATAGTAGCAAAGTTCATTTGGAAGAAAAAAAGGTCAAGAATTTCAAAGGAATTAATGAACAAAAAGGCAGAGGAAGGTGGCCTTGCTGTACCAGATCTAAAACTATATGATAAAGCAGCAGTCATCAAAACCATTTGGTATTGGCTAAGAAATAGAGTAGTCGATCAGTGGTACAGGATAGGTTATAAGGACAATGTAGGCAATAACCTTAACAATATAGTGTTCAATACACCCAAAGACCCCAGTTTTTGGGATAAGCACTCACTATTTGGCAACAACTGCTGGGAAAATTGGAAACTAGTGTGGAAGAAATTAGGACTTGACCCATACCTAACACCACATACCAAGATAAGATCTAAATGGGTTCATGATCTAGATATAAAGAGTGATTTTGTAAGCAAGTTAGAGGAACGTAATATAGTTTACCCCTCAGACCTGTGGAGATGGAATAAATTTATGTGCAAAGAAGACTTGTAACTCCTAATTGAACACCGGATGGATAATTTTGAATATGTTAAGTTAAAAATTTTCTGCACAAATAAAACTAATGCAGACAAGATTAGGAGGGAAGCATCAAATTGGGAAATCATCTTTACATTTAATGGTTCTGATAAAGGCCTCATTTCTAAAATATATAGAGAATTGTCTCATATATATAAGAATTCAAGCCACTCTTCAATAGATAAGTGGTCAAGGGATATGAACAGACAATTTTCAGATGATGAAATTAAAACCATCTCTAGTCATATGAAAAGTTGCTCCAAATCACTATTGATGAGAGATATGCAAATTAGGACAATTCTGAGGTACCACTACACACCTGTCAGATTAGCTAAAATGACAGGAAAAGATAACGATGAATGTTGGAGGGGATGTGGGAAAATTGGGACACTAATACATTGTTGGTGGAACTATGAACAGATCCAACCATTCTGGAGAGCTAAGTTATCAAACTGTGCATACCCTTTGACCCAGCAGTGTTTCTACTGGGCCTATATCCCAAAGAGATCTTAGAGGAGGGAAAGGATCCCACATTTGCAGGAATGTTTGTGACAGCCCTTTCTGTAGTGGCTAGAAACTGGAAACTGAATGGATGCCCATCAGTTGGAGAGTGGCTGAATAAATTACGGTATATGAATGTTATGGAACATTATTGTTTGTAAGAAACGACCAGCAGGACGATTTCAGAGAGGCCTGGAGAGACTTGCATGAACTGATGCTGAGTGAAACGAGCAGAACCAGGAGATCATCATACACAGCAACAACAGTATTACATGATGATCAATTCTGATGGACATGGCTCTCTGAAACGAAGAATTGTCTCAAACCAGTTCCAATTGTTCACTGAAGAAAACCATATACACCCAGAGAGAGGGATATGGAATATGGACCACAATGTAACATTTTCATGATCTCTATTGATGTTTGCTTGCATTGTGTTGCCTTTCTCTGATTTTCTTTTTTTTTTTCTTGTAGATAGGATTTTTCTTGCACAACTTGTCAAGTATTTCAATATTATTGACTTGTAGTGGACTTCCTGCAATCTAGGGAAGGGGAGGGGACTGGGGGTAAAAGTTGTAATCAAAAGCTTTGTAAATATCAATGCTGGGGAACTACCCATACATATGTTATACAAATAAAAAGCTTTAATAAAAAAAACTTACTATGTGCAAAGAAATGTTGAATTACCACTTGTTGGATATCTCTGAGTGAAATTTTTAATTTTTGTACAGATTGAACTAAATGGTTACTGAGGACCTCTTAGATCCTTAATTTAAATGATTTTGTGAGTCATCATAGTTGAATTCATAATGGATTATTTTCATATTCTGATAAAGAATAAAAATCCACTTTCTGCTTTACTAATTCAACTGAAACGATGTGATTCCTACAATGAATCAAAAATATATTTCTATTAATAAGAATCTGAGGATTAGATGTTTCTTAAATGGCTCTTTAAGATGTAAAACTTTTAAAACTGATAGTAAGTTAAATTTTTCAAAATGCAGCTTCCAAAATAAGAGATGTGTGGAGAAAACAACAGATATTACAGGAAGTCACTAACAAACTGGGAACACACTTACTTTCAAACAGACTATATATGCAAGATGATGTTATTGATTAATGTCTTTAATGTTATTAAACCTTAGAATAAATTAAGTCTTTTGAGGGAAACTATGGATTTTAAAAAGTAGAGACTAAGGAAGAGATTCTTAAATTATTTGGGGAGAAAAAAAAAGGTAATTAATGAAGGGATAGTATTTTTTTCAGGATTGATGGAATAATGATAACTTTCAACAGAAGAAGCCAAAATTTCTTATTTTGCATTTTGTTTCTGTTTTCTCTACCAAAAGTATGACCAAGAAATGACAGGACAAAAGTGAATAACAGAGAAATGGTATTCAAGGTAATTAAGGGATTTGAAAGAGAGTATATATTTTCTCTTACTGTATATGATGAGTTTGCTATGTTTGTGGGAAATCAAGTTTGAATTATTCAATTGGAAGTTCAGGAGAAAAAGTAGGATTTGGCATGTAGATTCGGGACTTAAGTGCACAATGACAATAATTACTAGGATCTGATGGTGTCAGTCATCATATAGAAAAGAGAATCAAGCCAAGCTTTTTGAGTACGTCCGTAGTAAGTGGGCATATACTACATCATACTACTGAAAGCATGTTGCACAGAGGCATTGAATGATTAATGACTGATCTTTGAAATGATTGATTAGGCAGCAAGACCTAAATCTATCTAATGCAATTTTCTTCTACTCTGCATCAATCACTTTCTCCAGTGGTATGAGATATTTTATATTTTGATACTTTGATAATAGTATTAATCATACTTTGATAGTGGTATCAAAACTGTGCTAAAATCTAGGAAGACTACAGCAGTAGATCAATTACTATTTATTAAGCTCCTCATATTATAAGCATTGCACTAAGTGCTGAGAATACAAAATGAATCAAAAGGCAATCTCTGCCCTCAAATATTTTAAAAATTAATTAAATAGACAAAAATATGCACAACTATATGCAAAGCTAACTACATAAAGTAAAGGAAAAAAAGGGAATAATTATCTGATGGAAGGAACTGAAAATAAGAGACATTGTGGAAGTGTTTCTGTAGTAGAGACATAAAAGAAATAAATATCAGTAGTCAGAGCATACTACATAAAAAAAAAAAATAGGAGTCCAAGATGATGCCTAACTTGCCAGTCTGAGGACCTGGAAGGAATAATGTTGTCCACTTTAGTAAGAGGGGCATAGGTGGAGTAGAAGGTTTTTAAGGAATTATAATGAATTTGGTTTTGGACATAATTAGTTCACTGTTTTGAGATATCTGAAAGGAATTTGGGGACGTAAGATTGGAGGTCATCCAAGAAATTGGGACAAAATAAGTAGATTTAAGAATCATCAGCACAGAGAAGGTAATTGAATCCAGACATTCACAGGGTTCTTGTCTTCCAAAAGTTGCAAAGATAGGTATTTAGTCCTCACTGTAAGCATCTTGTCTCCTCAACTCACTATACTAGTTAGTGAAAACTTTCATTAGTTTAATGAAGTTCCAAATTTCAGTCAGAGTCATAACTAGTCATTCTACTAATGTCTAGCTTCTAAATTTCTATTAAATGTCACAAAAAGACACTTGGGTTAAGTATCATGTAAAGGATTTCTCTATTAACTATTAAAGACAAATAATGAGTAATTAAGATGGAAGTAAAAGTGGAAGGAAGAAGAAGCTTCAAATATAGAACTTGGACATTAGGGCACAAAATTTAGAAGTGAAGAGTGTTATGAAGGAAGCCAGTGCTGGGGATCTATTCTCCATGAAGGGAAACAGAATAGCAATTGAGCAATAGAATTTACCTGGGATGTGTCCACCATGGTTGGGAAAAGGAGGCATTACTTTAATTATTTTTGCTAATTAGATCATCAATATATAACTTTAATTATGTAAGATATCATTGAATTAAAATATATTCTATTCTATATGAAGAAACTGAGAGAAAGGTAAAATCGCTAATTCATTGGTTGCAAAGATAATAAGTATAAGAACATAAACTCAGATCATCCTAACTAAAAGCTCATCTTGATATCTGCAGTATACTGTTCAGTTGTTTCTAGCTCTTGAAGAAAAATAAAATATATCATCTAGTCAATTCTAGTTCTTTTAAGCAAATTCTCAGACCTTTATTTAGCGATGTATCTAACTACAAAGTAAAGAACTTGAGTTTATTTTCATCTAAGATATGTGAAAACAATGTACCCCAACATAAACATTCTTGGCAAAAGAGGAACATATATTAGTATGGCTCTATGAATATATAGGTATTAATATGGGGTAAAAAAGAAACAAAGAAAAAAGTCACTTTAGATACTTGTGCACATGCATGTATGTGCATATATATGTATATATGCATGCATATACATATCTGTATATGTATAAGTATACACACAAGTATCTCTGGGCACATATATGAGTGCATACATGTTCATATATTCACAGTCACATATGTTTGTGTAGTGTATACATGTACTTCTGTGTTTTATATATACACATACATTTGTATTCATATATACACTATGTGCACATATGAATACATGCATGTGTGTATTTATGTGTGTATACACACATGTGTGTATGTGTGTATATGCATCAAAAAGACAGGCAATCTCTTTCTCATATAGGCTTCCCATGAAAACAGAATTATCAAAATAATGTGCTGTTCTGTAGGATTGGAAGTAAATGTTATTGAAAAGGTGCTCCAAGTCACTATTGATCAGAGAAATGCAAATTAAGACAACTCTGAGATACCACTACACACCTGTCAGATTGGCTAAAATGACAGGAAATGATAATGACAACTGTTGGAGGGGATGTGGGAAAACTGGGACACTGATACATTGTTGGTGGAACTGTGAACGGATCCAACCATTCTGGAGAGCAATTTGGAACTATGCTCAAAAAGTTATCAAACTGTGCATACCCTTTGACCCAGCAGTGGTTCTACTGGGCCTATATCCCCAAGAGATTTTAAAGGAAGGAAAGGGACCCACATGTGCAAAAATGTTTGTGGCAGCCCTTTTTGTAGTGGCAAGAAACTGGCAATTGAAAGGATGCCCATCAATTGGAGAATGGCTGAATAAATTATGGTATGTGAATTTTATGGAATATTATTGTTCTGTAAGAAACGACCAACAGGAGGATATCAGAGAGGCCTGGAGAGACTTGCATGAACTGATGCTGAGTGAAATCAGCAGAACCAGGAGAATATTATACACAGCAACAAGACTATACAATGATTAATTTTGATAGACATGGTTCTCCTCAACAATGATGTGATTCAAGCCAGTTGTTCAATGAAGAAGATAGTCATATACATCCAGAGAGAGGCCTGTGGGAACTGAGTGTGAACCACAACACAGCATTTTAATGCTTTCTGTGAATATTTCCATGCATTTTGTTTTCCTTCTTAGGTTGTTTTTTCTTCTTCTCTTTCTAGATCTGATGTTTCTTGTGCAGTAAGATAACTGTATAGATATGTATACATGTCTTGTATTTGTCATATAATTTATCCTATTTAGCATGTATTAGATTACCTGTCATCTAGGGGTGGGGGTGGGGGGAAGGAAGGGAAAAGCTTGGGGAAAAAAGTTTTTGCAAAGGTCAATGTAGAAAAATCAGTCATATGTTTTGTAAATAAAAAGCTTTATTAAAAAAAAGGAAGTAAATGTTAGTTCCTGAACTTATGCTCTCCTAATGCTTTAGTGCCATTTTCTAAGCTAAAGCTCTACTAATGAAAGGTATTTGTATTTCTTATAACGATGATTTTTTGAAGTCAGAAGCTCTCTGATCACATAATAAATGATAACTTGTACTTATCCAGTGAACCCCTGATAATCTGGAGATATTTCCTGTACCTAGAGAGAAGTATGTGTAGCTTAATGCAAACATAAATATCATAAATGGTGTAATTTGGCCCATCAACAAGTTTTAAAAGTACCACAATGTATCTGCATAGTGGAATCCTTCTTTTGCCCTTGATTCATGATGTTCCCATGATTTTGCTCAGGGGAAAGAGTTGGCAAAACAATGCTACAGTCAATCATAAAAATTTAATTAAATATCCATAATAATGTTCAGTCTCTAATCACATTGTGGATCATTTTTGTATCAAAGGTAAGAATACATGGACTAACATAAGTAAGAGAATGGATGTAGACTTAAAAAGTAAACTTATGTTTATATACCTATAAAAATGTATTTAATTTCAGTTTAAGTAATTTTTCTTTGTTTTTTTTTTAACAATACCTTAAGTAGACTGCTTGGATGTTTGCTGCAATAGACGATATTTCTGCAGTAATGTTAACTCTGCAGAGATTTTTAAAAAGCAGTTTTCTTTGAATTGGATAGGGTTTTAATGAAAATTTTCAGTTAATGGTACAAATATAAGTCCTTTGCATTTCTTTATTAACCATAATTCAAATCAACATTAAGAGCTGTAAGTTATTAGTGGCACCACAAAGAAAAAAATAGAAAGTTTAGCATTTTGTAGAAATATAATCAGTTTTATGTTAATGTTCATAAAACAGATTTTTCTGAAAGCATGGAATACAGATAAATTGCCATCAATTTTTTCTTGAAAAATTAGGTTCTTCCAGAATCATATCTTTATTGGAGAATAAACAAGAATATACAAATTAAAATATAATCTTCTTAGATCACTTAAAATTTCTGGGCATGATAGGCATTTGCCTATTTTTTGATTTTAGGTTTTATACAATAGTCGCAAAAGAGCTAATGATGTCATTTATGGCTCATTCTTTTTACATTTTCATACAATTTAACCGTAATATTGTAAGAAAGACAAGAAATGTCACACAATCAATGAAAGTCTCCTCAGTGATATAGTTTGCATCTCCTTTAAAAAGTATATTTATGAGTTTTTATACATCTATTTCCCAATAAACATTCTTACCATGAAGCAACAACTAAACAAAACAAATGTACAAGCAAAATCATATGGTACAATAAATAAAATTAATAGTACATAAATTTTTGCATCTAAAGAATACCACTTATCAACAGAGAGAAAAGAAATATTTCAGCATCAGTCATCTGTAATAATTTCTCTTTGCTTCTAGGTGTCCTTAATTGTTTTCATTTATATAATCATAGACCCCTTATAATTGCTATTCATAGATTTGCTTTATTTTACTTTCATCAACTCAAATAAGTCTGGTCCAGGTTTTTTTTTTCTAAAAGATTAGTATTTATTATTGGTTATCTCACAATATATCACCATTTTTCATATACCACCATTTATAGAATCATTCTGTACAACCTTATTAATAGGGAGACATAAACTTTCTTTCCATTTTTTGCTACTATAGAAAATTATTTTGTCAATATATTGGCATACATGCATATTAAGCCTCCTTTTTTTTACCTTCTTGGATTGCATGGCTGAGAGTGAGAACACAGTAAAGATTAAATAATATGAAAAATATTGTGTATAAATTACTTGGAAAAATAGGTAAAGAAGGAGTCCTGCCAAATTCCTTCTATGACATCAATATGATACTGATACTTAAACTAGGAAGAAGCAAAACAAAGAAAGAAAATTACAGACCAAACTCCCTAATGAATAATGATGCAAAAAGTTTGAATCAAATATTAACAAAGAGATTACAGCAACTTATCATCAGGATAATATATTATAGCCAATATTAGAAATGTAGGACTAGTTCAGTATCAGGAAAAACCAACAGAAATCATATGATAATCTCAATAAATGCAGAAAAAGGTTTTTGACAAAATGCAGCACACATTTCTACTAACAACATTAAAGAGCATAGGGATAAAGGGATCTCTTCCTTAAAATAATAAATAGTATCTATTTAAAAGGAGCAGTAAGCATTATCTGTAATGAAGAGCGTCTAAAATAAGATCAAAATAGGTACATGATTTGCACATAAAGGATGATAACATAAACCAATTAAGAGAGCAAAGCATAATTTACTTATTGGATCTTTGGAGAAGGAGGAATTTATGACCAAAGAACTAGAGAACATTAGGAAAGGCAAAATGGACAACTTTGATTACTTTAAATTAAAAAGGTTTTGCACAAACAAAACCAAGAGAAAAAGATTAAAAGAGAAGTACAAAGCTAGAAATTATTTTACTGCCAGCATTTCTGACAAAAGTCTCATTTCTAAAATATATAAAGAACTTTGTCAAATTTATAAGAGCACAAGTCATTTCCCAATTGATAAATGGTCAAAGAATACAGACAGTTTTCAGATGATGAAATTAAAGGCATCTATAGTTATATGAAAAAATGCTCTAAATCATTACTGATTAGAGAAATGCAAATTAAAACAACTCTGAGGTATCACCTCATGCCTTTCACATTGATTAAGATGAGAAGGAAAGATAATGGCAAATATTGAAGCAGATATGGGAAAACTAGGACACTAATGCATTGTTGGAAGAGTTGTGAACTGATTCAAACATTCTGGAGAGCAATCTGGAATTATGCCCAAGGGCTATAAAACTGTGCATACCCTTTGATCTAGCAGTGCCTCTACTGTGTCTGTATCAAGAGGAACTCATAAAGGAGGAAAAAGAACCTACATGTACAAAAATGTTTGTAGCAGCTCTTTTTGTATTGGCAAAGAATTAGGAAATGACTAGATGTCCATCAACTGAGGAATGACTGAAAGCGTTGTAGTATTTGAAGCTAATAGAATATTATTATTCTGTGAGAAATGAAGAACAAGCTGATTTTAGAAAGGCTTGGAAAGATTTACATGAACTGATGTTGAGTGAAGCATGCACAACCAGGAATACATTCTACACAATAACAGCAAGAATGTTCAACAACCAATTATGAAAGAGTTCCTCTCAGTGGTTCAATGATTCAAAGCAATCCCAAAAGACTTTGGATGGAAAATTCCATCTGCTTTCAGAAAAAAAAAAAGTAGATTAAATGTGTATCAAAACGTGCTATTCTCACTTTTTTTTTCCATTTCTTTTCTCTCCCATGGTTTTACCCTTTTCTCCTCATTTTTCTCTTCCAATAGTGGAAAAATATAAAAGAGAAAAAAAAAGTAAAGGGTATTAAAGACTGAACAAACCAAAGCCACTATTCCAAAAAATGACATTTCTAGAAGTAATCTAAGAATCATACATCTCAATAGATCAAAATCAATGAAGAGGAAAAATCAAAATCTATTCATTAAAATTTTAACGACCATAATTCAACATGTAGCACAAAAGAAAAAAAA
>JAJPUD010031356.1:0-12574 GCA_023553655.1 Myrmecobius fasciatus | reverse complement strand
TGTCTTTTTCACATCTCTTTTGCAGGGCATCATATCCTTCTTGCAAGATATTGTATCCTTCTTGCACTGATTTCAGTTTATTTTCCCATTTATCCTCCAGCTCTCTTTTGAGGTTCTTTATGCAATCTTCCAGAAAGGCCTTTTGAAAAGGGGACCAGTGATGGTCCTTGCTGATTTTCTCTTGAGTTTTGTCTAAAGGAACCTCTGGATCTGGGGTCATCTCTTCTTTATAAAATCTGTCCATGGTGAGAGCTCTCTTTTGCTTCTTTCTTTTTTTTTTTTAGACAGTGTGGATATCTCTTTAAGGTAGGGGAAAAAAAAAACGGCGGCTGAAAAGCTTTGCCCTGGGGCATTTCGGCAAGTTGACTTAAGGTGCTCGTCCGGTGGGGACTAGGACTAAGTCTGAATTACTCCTTAAACAAGGCAAGTCTGCCAGAACACCTGCCTCCAATCAGGGCAGAGTGTCCCGAGTGCCTCAGATAAACTCCAGGTGTTTGGAATTTGGAGTTTGGAGTTTGGAATTTCTGCCACGATGAGATGACCTGAGTCCCACCCTCACTTCCAGCCTACACAGGAGTCGTCTATTTATCTCTCTCTCTGAGTCAGACTAACCTGATATGAAGTTATCCAGGGAGCCGTGTCGAAATATTTCTGAGTTTGTTGACTTGACTTTCAGTTTAGAAGCTTATTTTATTGTTGATTTGAGAGAAGATCGGAGGAGAGGCAGAAAGTCACCTTTTCACTCCACCATCTTGGCTCCGCCCCTGACTTGCAGATTCTTTAAAAAAATATTTATTATTTTATATTTCTGCTTTACATGGAAAAACAATTTTAACAATTTTTCTCTTACTTCCTTCTGCCTACATCCTTTTCTCCAGTCCAGAAGGCACGCAATTCCATATGCATTTACAGTCATGCAAAACATTTCCATAATGGTCAAGGTATAAAAGAAAACATAGATGAAAAAAAACATTTAAGAAAAATGAATTTTTAAAAATGCTTCAGTTTTTGTTCAGATACTACCAATTTTTTCTCCAAATATGGATGGCATTTTTTTTACCATAAGCCCTTCTAATTTGTATTGGATAATTGCATTACAAGAATAGCTGGATTGTTCACAGCTGATCATCTTACAATATTGTTTTTTTCTCGTAGACAATACTTTTTGTTTTTCATCACCTCATGTTTTCCCAAGTTGTTCTGAAAACATCCTGCTCATCATTTTATAGGATAATAATATTCTTCAAAATCATATGGCAAATTTGTTCAGCCATTCCTCAATTGATAATCATCACCTCTATTGCCAATTCTTTATCTTTAGAAAAGAGCTGCTTTAAATATTTTTGTACATATACATCCTTTTCCTTAAAAAAAGCTCTTTTGGAATACCACTCTTAGGGTATTGGTAGATCAAAAAGTATGTATGGTATACCCCTGGGAATATTACCAAATTGTTCTTCAGAATAGTTGAATCAATTCATATCTCCATCAATAGTGTATTAATGTCTAGTTTTTGCTACCTTTCATTATGGTTTTTTTTGTATGTGTGTGTTTCTGCCCTATTAGCCAACCTAATTAAGTAGTAACTCAGAAGTGATTTAATTTGTATTTCTCCAATCAATAATAAGGACTTTTTTTTTAAAGATGGCTATGGTGAACTTTGATTTTCATCTGAAAACTGTTCATGTCTTTTGATCATTTGTCAATTGGAGAATGACTTGTTTTTATAAATTTGATTCATTTCTTCAATATTGCACTTTTTTTCACCATTGATTTTGCTAACTGTATTTATCACAATCCTATTTTTCTCATTCTCTTCTCTTTCACCATGTCAGTCAAAAGTGTTTTCTTTTGACTATCCTCTCTTCAATCTGCTCTCCATTCTATCATCCTTCGCTTCTATCACCCTCTTCATGTTCTACTTTCCTGAAGGGTAAGATAGATTTCTATATATAATTTGAGTGTGTATGTTACACACTCTGAGTCAATTCTGATGAGAGTAATGTTCACTCAGTCCCCCTCATCTCCTACTCTTCCCTTTGACTGAAAAACTTTTTCTTGCCTCTTCAATTATGTAAGAATATTTATGCCATTCTAGTGCTCCATTTCCTTGCTCAACCCTAAATTTAATTTAATTTTAAAGATATTATGCCCTCCTAGTCCACTCACACTGGTGCCCTCTGTCTATATACACTCTTTTTAAGCTGTTTTAATAATGAGAGAGTTTTTTTTTTGCAAAACATATGTATGGGTAATTCTTCAACATTAACTCTTACATAGCTTTCTGTTACAAATTTTTCCTCCCTACTCCCTACCCCTCCCCTAGATGCCAGGATATACACTACATGTTAATTATGTTAAAATACTTGACAAATCGAATATATGTATACATATTTCTACACTTATCATTGTTGTGTAAGAAAAAATCATATCTACAAGAAAGAAAAATCAGCTAAAGGAAACACAATTGCAAGCAAACATCAATCAAGAGTATGTTATGTTGTGGTCCGCATTTCACATCCCTTTCTCTGGGTGTATATGGCTTTCTTCAGTGAACAATTGGAAGTGGTTTGAAACATTTCATTGTTGAAGAGAGCCATGTCCATCAGAATTGATCGTCATATAGTACTGTTGTTGCCGTGTATAATGATCTCCTCGTTCTGCTCATTTCACTCAGCATCAGTTCATGTAAGTCTCTCCAGGCCAATGACAGCATTCTTATGAGTTAAGTGCTACTGACAGATCAATATGTGCAAAAAAGTGCTTTTGGAAAAATATATGTATATTTATATATATATGTATATATATATATATATATATACACATATATGTATATATATATATACATATATTTTTCCAAAATCACTATATATATATATATATTCATGTGTATATGCATATATAAATGTAAATATGAATATGTGTGTATGTATATGAAATCCTTCAAAATTAAGAACAATTCCTTTGGATATTAAAGCAAATATACTAATGCATTGGAAAGATATGCGCCTCTCTTTAGAAATTTGCATGTGAATGAGGGGACATTTAAAAAAACAAGTGCTGTGCTCTCTTTAATTGAAATGTGTTGAATTCAAGATGTGTGGGCAGCATTGGCTGTTTGCCAAGAAGCCTTCAATTCCTACCAGCCCCACCATATAATTTGGGTGCTTATACTTGACTATTTAGAAGGAAAGAATCTAAATTATACCAGCCCCACAAATCAGCTAGCCAGAACATAAATATCTATAATTACCTGCACATGTTTCACCTACGAATGTTCTGTTCATGTTCCCAGTTCATGATACTTTTCTTTCTATGAATGAATGTCTGCCAGAAAATTGTATTCTGCAAAAAAGCTATTAGATCTTCAGAAATAATTTCACTTTGGCCAGGTGCAATGTGAATGTGAGATGATTCAGCAACCAAGGGAAATTAAAAGAAAACAGAAGAAACAAATAAGAGGCGAAAACCATATTCTATAAAATCATTAAAGAACAAGGGGAATCAGACTCCCAACAGGCCAGAAGGTAGGAGCACTTTTTCGCCATCAACCTCTTCAGTGCCCATATTAGCACTAAGGGGTATGATATAGTTGAAGGAATTTGTAAGTATTAGAAAGGGGTAAGAGAGTCTTTTGTAATGGAAATTATAATTCACCTGAGTTTGGAGAGAAAATTGTTGCAAATATTCCTTATGTCATATGCCAATGTACCTCTGGGTATTCAGAAGATTGGTGTATTTAATAATTCTTAAAAGAAATGTTTTTATGGAAAAATGCATTATGCATTTTTATGCATAATTATGCATTAATAGCAATGTTTGGTGCATTACAATTATTATCTTCTTTCATTTACAGTTTTTTTTTTTCTGACACAATTTTCATACCTATTGATTATCCCATTTGAATTTCACAGTATTGGAGGGTAGGCAAAACCACTATTATTTTACTCATGTAATCCATGAAGAGACTGAGGGTATTCAAGTTAAGCAGACTTGCTAAGGCTCATATGCTTAGTGAAGTCAGAATTCAAACCCAAGAATTTTCTGTTTTTATAATTAAATGTATTGAAATGGTATTTTTATTATTGCTAAACAATAAAGAGTTCCTTAACATTTCTATAACTTAAGTTCTTTTCCTAGTTTTCTTATCAATATTTTTCTTATTCACAAACTTCACATTAAAAAAAAAACTGGGTAGTTTAACATCAAATATATATCACCTGAATACTGACATTCCAAAGTGATCATCTGCCTATGAATTAATGAGTCCTTGAAAGAAGTCAATGACACTCAAGAACTTTTTAAGTTCTAGTACTTAGAAAGCAGTTTTAGCCCAAAACCTTAGACCATATTCCTAATAAATTTGAAGTAGGTATGAACCTATAATAAAAATAAAGTAAAAGAGAAGTAGGCCATATATTTTTCATAGTTAAGGATAAAATAATGTTCTTAGTGAACCAAAAGATAGAATTAATTACAAAAAATAAAATGGACAATTTTCATTACATCATATTGGAAAACTCTTATACCACCAAAGTTAATATATGTCAAGAAAAGAAATTCTGGAATAGAAAATAGAAAAATACTTTGTGTCAAATTATTCAGATAAGATTGGTATCTAAGGTATAGAAAATTATTAAATAGATATATAAAGGCATATGTAGATAGATAGGGGAAAACTTATATTGCATATATGCTATGTATATAAGCTTATACATACATATAATGAAAAGTAACTCTAGTAGAAAAGTGATCAAAGGAAATAAATAGTTGTCAAAAGAAGTACAAACTATCAACTATCATTTAAAATAATGTTCTAAATTATTTTGTATGACAAAAATATTAAGCAAATTAAGGCTGAAGTTTTATTTTACATCAACATATTAACAAAGATGACAAAAGATAAGAATAATAAAATTTAAGAAGGAAGCATATAGACAAATTATTGCATTATTGGAGTTGTGAATTATTACAAATACTTTAGAAAGGAGTTTGGAAATTGGCAAATAAAGTGACTAAATTTTTATATCCTCTTTGACCCAAAGAATTCACTATGAAGCTTATGCTCAAAGGAGATCATAGATAATAAAATTACCACAAAAATTGTTTTTTCTTATTTTTGTTTATTATCTGGGGTGGACAAGAGGCTTCATGACAATGTCTAGAATAAGTTCCTCAAAATTAAGAACTTATGGCTTTAAGGCTATTATTATTATTATTTTTTTACAAACTGACTATGTTACCCTGGACTTATCACTTAAAGTATCTATGCCTTAGGTAACTTTCTGAGAATACTTTTTTTTCCCAAATCCTCTTATTTGTAGATCACACTTAAATGAATACTTTCAATTACTATATGCTAGACACATAGGCACAAATACTATGAACAGAGTTAGAAGCTTAATTTTTTTTAAAAAAAGAAACTTACTTTTGAAGAATTTACATTTTAAATAGGAAAAGTAATTACTATATGCTAGTTAAGTAATTACTATACGCTAGGCACATAAGCACAAATACTAGGAAGAGAGTTAGAAGCTTAATTTTTGAGCTAGACACATAGGACCTGAGAGAAGAAAAAACTGACAAATAAATTCAGATTATTAGCAGTGGCAAAGAAGAGATGAAGATCAACAATAAATATGTCTAGGTGATTCTAAAAAAATCTTGTTTTAACAAATAGCTTACTTACTTAAATACAACAACAAACGACTCATCTATGCCTTCATTATTTTAATAACAAACTATCTTAAATATTTAAAAATCATAGTGAATAAAAAAATAAAATAAAACAAAAATCTGTGTCATTATTAAAAGCATGCATTATTTTCTACCTAGGAGCAGCTTATTCAAGTAATAAGCCAAGAAACTCAAAAATCCAGTCATACAAAGATGAATTTAAGATGGCAATTTTGAGATTTTTTTTATTACCACAGGTTCAAGGATAGGCATTTCAGGTCAAGAATGTTAAACCAGGGTTCTATTGTATTGTTATGTTGCAAAAGAACAAGGTTAGGTATAAGGCATTTTTATAGTTTCCATATAGAATGATCTGTCCATTAAAAACAAAACAAAACAAAACAAAAATATGCCAATTTAGCCAAATTGAAAACAACACCTTTCTGCTTAACAGAATATTTTCTATGGATACAAGAAAAATATACAATATCATAGGACAGAAGTGATTTTTAAGAGAACTGTGCTCCATCATCCATTTGGAATTAAGATTAAGCAAGGAGTAAAGGAGAGTAATGTACATACACATGAAGTGTTTATCATCATCATAGGATCTGTCTTAAGAAAAGTACAGAGAGAAGGACTGCTCACTGAGAATACATTTTTTTCCCAAATCCTCTTATTTGTAGATCACACTTAAATGAATACTTTCAATTACTATATACTAGACACATAGGCACAAATACTAGGAACAGAGTTAGAAGCTTAATTTTTTTAAAAAGAAACTTAGTTTTGAAGAATTTACATTTTAAATAGGAAAAATAATTACTATATGCTAGTTAAGTAATTACTATACGCTAGGCACTAAGCACAAATACTAGGAATAGAGTTAGAAGCTTAATTTATATTTAAAAAAGAAACTTACTTTTAAAGAACTTACATATTAAATAGGAAAAAAAACAAAACAAAACAAAACATAATGGGGAATTATAAAATGGAGATGCAATTAGGGAAATGTCTTGCTGTCCAGAGGGAACCAAGAGTAAAATGTACACTCTGGATCAAGATGCTCAAAAAATGGAGACACTGGGGAAGAACTCCCCAGTCAATGAACAGGCATTAGAACATATTGCTCATAACTAACCAACAAGCATGTATTATACACATGTGTGAGAAATTGTGCAAATTGATACATATTTAAGAAAAAAAAGCTTATGCATTCTCAAGTAGCTAATCTCAAGCTATGTAATACTAGAAAGCCTCATTAGTGAAATCTGCAGCAATCCGAAAGCCATTACTGTATTCTAATTATCCAAGATGTGGAAACAAAAGGAGAAAACTACAGGCTTTGTGTGTGTGTGTGTGTGTGTGTGTGTGTGTGTGTGTGTGTAGTACATGCATTTAGGCATCTCAGGTGATGTAGACTGGCAGTGAGCTGATGAGCTGGACAAAGAACTGAATCAGAGAAGAACATCTGGTTATATAACATTTGGGAAAATTACACATTTTTAAAATTATTCCAAACTGCTGGCTATCACAGAGGTCCATCGCATTAACACTGATCCCGTCTTAGTAATTCTTTGTGATCTGCAAATCAAGAAATGCTATAATTTTGGTAGAAACAAAATGGTTAATAAACCCTAGGCCAATGTAAAGAAATAGGTCAGCTGTATGTAAGATGTGTGTGTGTGTGTGTGTGTGTGTGTATATATACATATACATATATATATATATGTATGTGTGTGTGTAATTATGTACATATATATATATATTACTAATGATTGTGTTTCCTCTGAGTGATACAAACAAAAGATATTATCAAAGAATGGCTGAATAGAAACATAAGTAATTAGCAGAATGAAAGCTTGAGGAATGCTCTGATACCTCCATGATATTACAAGAAGAGGAAAGACTTTCAGCACTTTGGTCACATGCTTCGTAAAGAATTTATGAAAAATTATAACAAAGAATGCCATATAATAAGAAGCCTTGTTTTTATCCTGATTTTTTTATCCAATACAATCTAGTTAGGCTTCCAAGGGAACTGGTGAATTTTCCACCAACTTACAGAAATGCTTCTCAGCTGCCCTTTTTCATTTCCTCTTTCTTTGAAATCTGATTTAAGTAAGTTTCAATATATTTCATTTCATTAATCATTCTAATTGAGATATTTAAGTAGGTGAGCATCTAAGGGCTATTCTATCATTTTGGCATGCATCCTGTGAAGATGATCTGAGAATAAATTCTTTTTGATGTCAATAGGCCTCAAAGCTCAGGTCAACTCTGCAGGTGTCCTAAGAGAATAAGTTAAAGAATTGCAACTGGTGATTAAGAGACCTGGACTATTAGTGCACAGTGTTTAAAAAAATGTTACTTTATAGGAAATAAAAAGACAGACTTTAAAAAAGGTACTGGATGAAAGTTTGTGTTTCTATGTACATATTACATTAATGCATTTCTTCTAATGAAATTTCAGGCTCCACTTCTAGCCAAACAGGCAAAATGCCTTTTTCAGTCATTTGTCTCTTTAATGATGTTTAGTATCTTAATATTTGTAATCAATCAAAGATTTATTAAGCATATGTCAAATAGTATGATAAATATTAGGAATACAGAGAAAGGCAAAAGATGATCTGTGCTCTCAAAGAACTCAAACTAATTCAGGGAGAGAAAATGCAGCCTATGTTTTCAACAGCACATATACAGGATAAATAGTAAATAATTAGTTGAGTGGTAGATATTTAGAAAATGTTTTTAAAACAAAAAATGTATACTTATGTAATATTATTACCAGTATCTCATTCCCTTTTTGACAGGGATCAAATATAAATAGTTGTGAGACAATCCTGGTATTATTCCCTTCCATTCAGTGTTCTAATTGTGATCTTTTATACAGTTCGACAAATTATTATTATTAAATTATAAGTATGCAATTAATAAAATAGTTCTTAATCCCATTGTTTTCTCATAAATCCCAATGTTTTATAATAATAACAGTAAAAGCTGCCACATTAAGATTTACAAATTGCTTTATATCTCCACTATTATTTGATTCTCACAAAAATGTAGAAGCTATGGTTATCCCCATTTTAGAGATAAGGAACTTGAAGCTGTGATTGCCTACATAGACCATGTGTATAAAAAAATGATTGCTCAGTGGCATAGAGCTAAGATGAAATAATTCATCTCAGGTTTTCCTGATTACAAATATTTTAATCTAACATCTATCTCAAGTTTCCCATGATCCTTTGATCTTATCCTGGGTTTCTTTTTCTTCAACAGTGTCAGTATAAGGAGATTAGACAGAATTTCATTAATCCCATCTCAGACAGAGTTCAAACCAGAATCTCTTGATCACATGATTTTCTGACATACAAAAAGATTAAGAATATTCTTGTTTTTACAAATAAGGTACAGATAGAAAAAGTGGATTTTGTTGAAATTTATATTTATGCAACATCTGATAAAATGACTTTTCACATGGAGGAACTAAGTCCTGCTTCTTTTCTATAGAATAAGGTTACTGTATCAGACACTCTAAATTCAAAATTCAGAGTATTTCTAAAATTACTTTTATTTCTTTTTTCCCCTCTATTTTTGGACTGGAAGTTTCACAGCTGGCTTCCTATGTCACTATATAGTTAAGCCAGGATCTTGGGAATTCAGTTGCTGATCAGTGCTGTGTCTAAGAGGCTCCCATTAGTTTGCTCAGACACTGCTACTCTAGGATGTATTCCCCTTTACCCAAGTAATACAGACTTTTCTTGAAGTTTTTTGAAGTTATCTTATGCTGGAAAACTTTTTCAATAGATATTTTTGTGGATTCTGCCATTACAGAATCCATTAAGGCTTGATTTAACATTGTTTCTAAGGGAGACCTCAGGCATCTTTCTGGGTTCTCTCTGCTCTCCGTGCTATGGTGCTTCCACCTCTAAATTTATACATATACAGACATATACATATGCACACACCCATACATGTATGTATGTATAACTTGAAAGTTATAGCATGTTCCAAAATCTATAAATTAATAAAGAGGGAGAGAATAGGATAAGATGGGGTATAATAAGATCTGTAGATTAATGGAAAAATGATAGAGGGAACAAAAGTGTGGTATAGTAAGTATAAGGTGGGGTATAGAAAGGTGTTTCAATTAATGAGAATGGGGTAAGATAAGTAGATTAATAAAAATGAGATAAAGAGGGAAGAAAGAGTGGAGAGAGAATATATGAAAGGGATCCATGTAAGAAAAGGAAATAAGAGATATACAGAAACAAATTAACAAGGATAAGGAGTAGAACTTATTAGAAAAAAGAAAAGCAGGGCTAATAATCATTCATCTTAAAGCCAGACTTAAAGATTCAATTAAGAGAGAAACCTACATTACATCTCAGTCATACTAATATTATTTTAGATACATATCTATGTATGTGTAAATTCATAGGTATCATATATTCACATAATATATATGTATGTGTATATATTTATGTAATATAAATATATGTATGTATACATGAATGTGTGTATGTACATGTGTGAATATGTGTGTGTCTATGTTGTATGTGTGTGTGTGTTTACAGGAGTGAGTTACCATTTCTTTCTTTGATTGTATGACATGGGAGACACTGGCACAGCCTGGCATGCCCTCAACAAAGAAAATGCTGTGCTCTATGAGAAAAGCAGAATTGAATCAGCCCAGAGGAAATGTGAAATTTGCAAAGTAGGAGAAGCTACCCGGAATGTTTATATGGACTATTTGTATCTGATCTGTAGCAGAGCATTCCAAGATTGTATTAGTCTGAACAGCCGCAGTTGGGCACACTGTAGCTAGGCTCTAACATAGTGATGTCATTTTGGCCCTCTTCAAAAATGAAGGAAAACAACCCAACACCAATTAACATATGTGTGTGTGTGTGTGTGTGTGTGTGTGTGTGTTGGTTAGTGATGACAATATATCTATATCAATATCTATATATATATGTTGTATGTTGGTTGGTGGTGGGTTGTTTTCCTTCATTTTATACACACATACACATGCACACACACATATACATATGTATGTATGTATGTATGTATATATATAGTGTATATGTATGTATACATTTATATGTATATGTGTGTATAAATGTATGTGCATAAGTGTAGATTGCTTGAAGCAGATAAGGTGGATAAAAGGGGAAAAAAGAATAAATTAAAAAGTTCACAGCAGAAAACAAAAGAATAATCTACAATCAAAGAAAAAATGGAAAACTATGAAAATATCTTCTATTATTGTGTATTTATTGTTAAATATTTTTAATTCTCCCTGTTATTCTGCTGGACACATAGCAATTTATTATTTTTGCATTTTTTTTGCTTTTCCTTTTTTTCTGTTTCCTTTTCTACTTTTTTTTTCTTATTTTGTATTTAGTTTTAAATAAATAAATATATCAAAGTAAAGAAATAAGTCAAGTTTGAGCCTGGAAAAGAGTTAATATAGATCCAAGTTATCGATATGGAAAATATAATTTGTTGAATATTCCATTTGCTATCTTAAATTACATGTTTCTCATACTATTTCTCCCTATGTCCTTTGCAGATGCTGCATGTCAGCCAGGTGTGCTGTTCAAGGACTTTTGTTTCTACTTGTCTGATGTTTAATATTTTTTAAGCACTCACTGAAAAAACTTTTTCAGTCTAGTTCCGCAAAATAAATTAAAAAATAATAAAAAATAAAAAGTCAGATAACAAGGCAATCAGACACCCTAACAGGTCATAACAAACCTTGATCCTACTTACATAACTAAACACAATAGAATGTCAATTTTTTTGGATGGTCGTTAATGGTACATAATGCAAGTTATAATTTGTTTAGAGTTTCCTGAGAGAAGAATATCAATGCAACTTTCCAATACTGAATATATTAGAACATTTTCTGCTTTCCATAACTACTGCATGTTGATTGCATTTACCTTCGCCATTTCTTCAATCAGCACTCTTGTTTTCTTTCTCTCTCTCAATATCCTCAAACAGAAAGACTTATACCAATTTATATTTAAATGAAGTTTGAAAACCATGCCATTCTAAAGAGTTGATTCTTTCTTTCATTTATAAGCATAACTACTATTATTACTAATGGGAACAACATGATTATGCTGAAGAGTGAATGACCTTTAAATCACATTAATGTCACATTGGTCTAATTGCATTTCATTTCCAACTCAAATATTTTTGCACTTAAATATATTTAAATTGCTCACTGGTCATTGTCATTGGAAAAGAGTATATGCTGCTATGGCACTCAATGGTTATATTTTTTGAAGTTATTAATTACCAACATTATTTTTGCTACTGACAATCAAATTAGTGCAAAAATATGTGATTCCAGTTTTTGAAATATTTATGCATTTTGTAGCAAAATCCTGCTTTAAAATGAATGGAAAATCTCAGAGGGTTTGAAAGAGTTATTGATTATATAAAACATAATATTTTGATCCATTACCTCTGAAGAAATTATTTTCCTTTCCATATTCAGCATTGTTAATTGTTCAGGAGTTTTGTTTTGTTTTATTAGTTTGTTTTCCCTTTATGTATCTATAAGTTATCCTCCTTAAATCTATATTCATTGCCTCTGATATTATCATCTGGGTGAATTGGCATGATAACCCTTGACCAAATAATCCTTTATATTGGAAGGCAATCAGGTTTTCAACAGCATCAAACTGATTATTGAGTATGTGCTGAATTTAGTTTAGATTAGAAACCTTGATATGTGTCCACATTATACATTTTTGAAACTATTTCGCCATGCTTTCAAAAAATTTATAATGTGGACTCAAATCAAGGCTTAGTTAATTACAAACACATGGGACATGAATTTCACTTGAAATATTGTGTTAATATTTTTTCCTGGTTCAAATAG